>JAJOOS010022299.1:0-41215 GCA_029582725.1 Solanum chiquidenum | reverse complement strand
TCGGTTCGAAAGTAATAAGTTTGTTGAGGACATATGCATCTCGATAGACACAAACACTTAGTACATGAATAATTCACAAATAAGTTATTACACGAACAAAGTGATTCATCCAATGTACCAAGTTTCAGAAACTAAAAAAACTCATTGTCAATAACATAAAGGTGGTTCAATATTCTGGAGATCTCAACATCTTATAAATAGACTTTTCAATAAAATTACACTTTAAAATATTGAGAAATTACTTCTAAAAAAAATAATCAATATTCCATAGTCAAAACTAATCAATTACCATATTCTTCTTTAGCTTGAGCTTTAAATTATTCAATGTTGCGTTAGAAAATTTTATAAAGAACATAGAAAGTGTGATCTTTAAAGTAATGAATATTGAGGGATTTAGACTTGAGGTTATAATAGTTGGGCAAAATTTTAAGTGTTGGGCTTCGAAAAATAGTAAAATTAAAGACTTAAGTTAATTAAAATTTATCAAAATACTCATATTTTATTTATAAATAATTATAAAATTTATATATATAACTTCTCGGTTCAGTTTGGTTATTTTTGCGGTTAATTTTTAGTAAAACCAAAACCAAATCAAATAATATCGGTTTTTCAAAATTTAAAACCAAATCAAATCAAATGTCGGTTTTTTTAATCGGTTTGATTCGGATTGCGGTTTGATTTGGTTGTATAACCATAACCATGAACAGCCCTACATGGGTCACATCCAACTTTTCAAATCCACGGAAAAATAAATTATTTTTTGATGTAATCAAAATTAATAAATATCACGAGTTATATATTTGTCTGGTTGATAGAAAATAATTATATTCGCTAATCAGATAGATATATTTTTTTGTGTAAAGACATGTATTTATGTTTATTCTGGCTATTATTTTGATAAGCAATTATTTATGTCGATTTTTCAATTATTAAACGATGTATGTAATAATTTGGCGCATTTAAATTTATAACCCATATTGATATCTTGTGATTGGTCTTAATCAAGATGCACTTAATCATTTACAACGACCTCTAATTTTTTATTATAATAATTCCAAATATTAGTGTAAGTTGTCCTCGCCAATAATTTATTAGAGCACAATATAAAATCAATAATCTTGAAAAAAAATTTCAATATTAAATACTCATCTACGTCACTATCACTACTAAAAGGACACTACCTTCCCACTTAAATTTCTAGTAGAAAAATATTCAGTGATTATATTTACAGATATCTAGATTGAATTGGTGGAAAATAAAGAAATAGTAATATTTTTATACGCAAAAATTATGAAGGGTGTGATTTGATCGAAGTTCTAATTTTCCGTTATTTCAGTGAAATATGTTTTTTTATTATGCATTTTTTTATTACATAAATTTTTCACTAATTTATGGTAGAAGAATTAACTTTTGTTTTGATAGTTTATGAATATGTGATTGTTGATGGTTAAAGAAGTCTTGAGCAAATACTTGGTTCAATTATTAATTTACTTATTAATGTTGGACGTAGTAACAAAGTCCATATATTAATAGTAGGGTTGAAATGCGTGTATAATCTATGGTTCATACGAATTTTGTAAGTTTTGATGAGTTCTAAATTTAGAATTCATAAACCTCAGATTTAATTATGTGTATGGTATAATAGTTAAAAAGAAAAAAAGAATTAGATATGATTATGATGTAAGTAATACTATTTAAAATGTGCGATTTAAAAAAAAAATCATATAGACTTGATCTAAAATAGATAATATTATACTATAATAAAAATATTTTGTGAGTTATTTTAGTCTAACAGTTGATATCAGAGTCAACAGTTCAACGAGAAAACATATGTAGATGAATAAGTGCATAAATAGTCAATATTAGGCCGTTATAAATTGAAAATAAAAGCTATACACACAAAACAAAAAATATTAGACTGTCTTTTTCCAACACAATTAAACCACAAACTTAAATAATATCATATAGAAAATAAAAACTAATAAAAATATAATAATAGTAACTAAATATTTTAACAAAATATATTTGACAAATTCAACAATGAGTGTCAAGCATGTCTACATCTACATAATGCCAAAGAGAAGTTTAACATTACTTACTTTAAACCTACCATGAAAAAACAAATATCTAAAAAGTCAATTCTTTTATTATAAACTCATTAAATTTATTTTCAAAAATCAACCACATGGTATCATGCATTTCCCACGGACTTCACCTACAAAAAGGGAAGATAAAACAGATGGAGTTATTTTTATTTGACACAAAAATAAAAGAATTGGAGATTTAGCGGACGATTGGACATAAAAAATATGAAATTTAAAATAAATTTAATTAAAATAATATAATTGGAAAATTTGAATTGTATTTGGGTATGAATATAGTTTGAGAAAATATATATTTTTTTGTAAGTTTTGAAGTAAAAATTATAAAAATAGATATTTATTTTTTCTTTTGAATTTTGAAATATTTCAAATTCTAGTTGAATTCTGAAAGATCATAACAATTCTATGTCCATATACGATATTGGAATACAATTCCAAAAAAGAAAGTTGACGATTATTCATGACTCGATATCTTACAAATAAAAAAAAATAGAAATAGAAAAGGAAGGAAGGGAGAGGGTTAAACTACATAAAGGAAATAGTATCTAGATATGCATGTGGATATGAAAATAAAGTAAAAAGCTAGATCATTGTAATTTTCGGTCTTCAACGAAGAATTTCTAATAAGCATAACTCATCAGCTTACTTTGATTACGTACTTGTCCTTTGTACATATCGTCCATCAATCCTACTGATTGAATGGTTCGATGAAACGTTCGAATCGTGGTGATATAGGCGAATCACTCCCCAACGTCACTATTAGTTCTTTTTTTTTTATTGTTCAAATTCTAAGACAATTAATATGAATGTTATGATAAATATTCATACTAATTATTATTTTTTAAGAATCATGTAAAATTCAAAATTGATAAATAAAAATAAATAAAGAGATTTAATCTTAAATAAGTTAACATCGATTATATAAATCTCCACCGAGATATTATCTCATTTAAATTTATCTGAAATAAAATGCAAACAGAGCTCAATAAATGATTAATGTTATACTTTTATACCACACAATAAATGATGTAATTTCTTTCAACTTTGACCTTTTTTGGTAGTTGAGATTTTCAAATCAAACATTATTACTCGTCAGGTAAATTAAAGGCAAATACGTCGCTTGTCAAATCTTTATCAAATCAAAAGCACCAGATTATTTTTTTTTGGTTAATATAGTATTTCGTCCGTCTCATAATAAGTATCAAATTAATAAAAAATAAAAAATAAAAAATTATTTTTTAGGAATTTAAGATTAAAAAAGTATTTTTTTTAAACTCTATCCTAATTTAATAATTAAGATAGATAAATAAACACAACTTTTTAATTTTTTAATTTTTTAAATATGAATAAAATGAGTGTAGCAAATTTCTTTTATCTTTTTCTTTCCTTTTTTACTTTGTTTCATCAAATGATAGGAAGATATGCTTACGTATTTGACAACTTTGCTTTAATTTCCTTTTCTAGTTAAAAAAACATTATTTCCTATTTTAACAAATTCTATTATAGGAAAATTACAACGACAATAACAACAATAGAGTATACACATATTTTTTTTCTTGGTTTTGATAATATAATATATTTACTAATTTGATTAATTTATATTCATGTTATATGTGTATGATTTAATACACTTTCTCTTTGAGATATTTTTATCAAGACTCAAATGCAATATATTTGATTATCAAGAGTGAAGAGATTCATCCCGATGACATTTCTTGATGGTTCAATAGTGAAGAGATGAAGTTGTTTCTCCCTTAATCAGAGCTCTCAAGTTATGAAATAATTCTTGGTATGAAGCGTTTCCCTCCGAATGAGGCCCTATGCATCGCAAATCCAAAATTATCAGGCTCCAATATAGACATTGGACACCGAGTAAAAAATAAAAAAAATCAATAGGTATACATACTTGTTATAAAGTTCCCTTTTTCTCTTCCAACACTTTTTGTTTCTATTTTTTTTCTATAATTTTCAATTTAGAAACTAAGCAAAATGCTAAAAATCATAATTTTCTACTGTCACAAATATTTTTATAATCAATAATAGGACAAATCTTTTATAAACCAATTGGGTGCCATGGCTGTTCAACAAAATCATTATTTGTAGAAAAATAGCAAAAAAATTAATATTATATGTATTTTGATTCTGACATATTTAGTAACTTAATTTAAATATTATAAATAAAATTCCAAAAGTAGACTAAAAAAATTATTTATCGTAAAAAATCTGACCACTTTAGGAAATATAAAACAAAAAACTGACTACTCTTCCCACGTAATCACACCTTATTCCCACGTGCGAACTGCAACAAAAAATTCACACACGTTCGTATGTATCACTTTACTTCCACGTGGCATATCAAGTGGGTTTTCGTTACCCGACCCGAGCTACACTCACTATCTTGCTAATATACCCTCTCGTCTTATTTTAGTTGTCATCATTACGAATATATATATATATATTTATAATGGTGCATGAACAAGAAATATAACAATTAATATGGAATGAAAGAAGCATTTGTAGTTCATTAAAGTTATGTAGATATTAATATTGTAGGGATTAATTATGAATGAATTTATATATTATTTTATGCAGATATTTGTATTTTATGAATTAATTATTTATATATTAATTATTTCACCTTTTAATCTACATAAAAATAATACTATAAATTTTCTCATAACTTTATAATAATTATGTAAATTTTTACATTGCAAATCAAATGAGTACCATATTAGCTTAAGATATGAACAATTTACATTTTAATCAGCTACCAAACATAATATTTAATATTTGCATAACTTATACTCCAATCTAGCTATCAAACGACCCCTTTGTGTTTGTGTGAAAGAGAGTGACTTTGCCACGTGTCATCTAAAGTGGATTATCCAACATGACCCGGCGCGATCTGATCCGATAAACACCCTTTTATGTTTGCGTGGGAGTGTCAGCCACATGACATCTAAAGTCGATTAAATTCAACTCGATTATCGACCCGATCCGATCCGACTACCGATATATTTATCTCTAGGCTCTATGGTGCGTGCGTAAGAGAAAGAGAGTTTTAATACGATTAAAATTGACTTTTCTCTGTTCCCAGGGTGGAACTTAGAAGTTTGGAATTTCATTTTTGTTTGTTTGTTTCCTTTTTCTTTTTTTTTTTAAATTTTAAATAAGCTCTGAAATTCACGTAAATTAAAAAAATAAAAAAAATGATTTTTTATTTTCAAGAAAAATTTATAACTATGATGGTATCGAGGCTGTAAAGAGAGGAGGAGGAAAATTGAAATAGAATAGAAAGGAAGAAAAATTAGTTCTTCTTTTTCACGTTTCTTCTTCTCTCTTATAATAAAGATCAGATTTTTATTCATTTTCTGTATCAAGATTACATTTTTCTTGATACCCACAATCTGTTTCCCTGTTTCTGAAACACCCTTTTCATAATCTTGTTAGTAGGGGTAGGTGGGTGGGTAGGGAGAGATGGGGGGTTGTGTTTCAAGACCAGATGGTTGTGGTGGAGGTAGATTCGGTGGTTCAAGGAGAAAGAGTAGGAAGAGAAGAAAAGCTGTAAAGAAAAGGGTGTCTTCTCATGTATCAGATCGATCAGCAGCTGATAAAGTTGATAAGTCTTTCCCTTTGGATCGTTCTTTCAACAATCCCACTTTTAATGGTACTTTCTTGTTTGTGTGTACATTTTTTGGGAATTTGTTAGTTTTCTTGTTCAATGTAATTGTGATTGTTGAAAGTTGCTTTCTTTGTTGAAGAAAATTGGAATCGAGAAGAAAATCGAGTTTTTGATATAATAACTATTAGTTGAGTCATGAGTGAGCTTTGTGATTATTGAAAGTTTCTTTCTTTGTTGAAGAAATTTGGATTCATGAAGAAAGTTGAGTTTTTGATATAATAATGGTTAGTTGAGTGACCATATGAGAAAAGCTCAATGTAGTTGTGATTATTGGAAGTTAATTTCTTTGTTGACGAAAATTGGAATCGAGAAGAAAGTCGAGTTTTTTTTATATAATAGCTGTTAGGTGAGTGAGTATTTGAGAAATCTAACACATAATTGAGTTTTTGATCTGTTAATGTTGGTGGAGTGTGAAACTAATCTGTGTTTTTGGAGTTTGATTTCTGACTTGGTTTGGTTAAGTTGTATTGAAGGTTGGAGATATGGAGGTTGGTGGGGTGCATTTTTCTTTGGAGGTTTGGTTAGATGTTTTTTGAAGGAAAAAAAATCAACTTTTCTTTGCAGTAGCTCATTTTTTGTTGTTGTTACTGTTTCTTTATTAGTTGATATGCTTTCTTCACTGCCGTTTTTCACTCGAGTCGAGGGTCCTCCGAAAGTAGTTTTTCTACTTCCATGAGGTAGGGTTTGCGTAAACTCTACCCTTCCCGGACTCCACTTGTGGGATTACACTGGGTATGCTGTTGTATTTTCTTATATTGCTACATAGGAGAGGGTGGAGTGATTTGGGATTAGGGAGAGCCTAAAGAAGTGGTTGAGCTGAAGAGAGTGTGATATTATGTTTTAATGGCGTATAAGTAGCAGGTAATGCCTGACGCCATAATAGAGAAGGAGGAGGAAGAGGCAAATGAAAAGGAACTGTTTTGACAGTTTTTTTTTCTATGCTATGCACCCATACAAATCGATTTAAGTGTATGGTTGGTACTCTAAATTGCAATGTACATTATATATTGCTGTATATAACAACTGTAGAGATGAGGAGGTATGCCAAATTGTTGAGAAAGGCATGAGATTTTCTTCTTTGGATGAGATATAGTTATAACTCTCATTTACCTTTGGTATCTTAATTAGCACGCACCTGAATGGTGCTGACCGTAACGTTTTTCTTCAACAATTTGTTTCTTGAATTAAGTGAATTGGGATAATTACTCCATTAGGAATTTTGAATAGCTTATTCTAGGTTCAGTAGTGTAGTCTTCTGGATCGAGTTTACTTTATGGCATGCCTACTGCCAAACACGGTTATTTTCTGTCTTTTTGGAAATTATATATGATAAATCCTACTACCTCAAATCCTCCAACATTTTCCCTTCGCTTGGCAACTCAGTTTCTTATTCTGTCTTAAACCATAACATTGTTACAGAATTGAGTTTACAAAACTTGGCTCCCTAAGAACTTTTATTTTTAAGTCTCTTCTCTTCTTTTAGGTCAAATATCTAAATTAAACACAATTGTGTGAGTATAACATGAGGAATCGAATAATAACATATTCTTTGTGTCAAAAGAGACACTATGTGATTAATGGAAGTTATAAATATACTGAGTTTATCTGTATGCTTGGCGGTAATTGTACCAGTTGAAGTCCCAAACAAAGACACATATTGTTTTCTTATGATAAAAATTGATGGTTCCTTTTATCTATTTAATACAATGCTAAATTACTGGAAGTTGCTAATATCCTTGCAATGTTTCCACTTATCCTAAAATCCACAGTGTTCCTTTGAAACTGGAACTAAGCAGGTGTCATCTAGATCATGATGGATATCATCTATATCATATCTTCTTTTTCCTTCCAATCATTCCTGGGAGGGATGTTTCGCATAGTTTAGCTTCATGTTACTTCTGTCTTTCCAACCTAAAGCTGAATAGTCTATAGCGGATAAACCATTGGAACTAGCCTTTTCTAACATTTTGTGCTATTGTATAATGAAATAACAGGAAGTACTGAAGAAGCATGGTTTGATTCTTCTGCAAGATTTGAATCTGATTGCAGTGATGAAGATTTCCAGAGTGTTGCTGATGGTATGGCTTTCTCATTTCAGTTTATACGTTCTAACTGCAGTTGGGAAATTGTCATGCTGTGAATTTAAGAATAGAAATGTAATCACACTATTCTGCAGATGTGCTTTCTCTCAACGGCTCTGATTGTGGGCGGACTAGTGTAGCTTCAGCAACAGATGTCCACCATGGGGATATTGATGTCAATGCCCACCACAGGTTATCCTCTGACCTGCAGAGGCAAGGAGAATTATCAACAAGCAATCCTGCTTGTAGCTCTGGCAGTGGTTCAGCTAAAACGTCAATCAACCCAAGCAGTATGTTGCGTCCAAAAGATGCAAACTCAAAAATGAGACTTGATGGACCTCACAGTGAGGTACAACCTGTGTTCCTTGATGAAATCTCTTCCTCTGCTAATGGAAGCAGTAGAAGGGAGGATGGCTTGTTGGATAACTGTGGAATTCTTTCAAACAACTGTTTGCCCTGTCTTGCATCCACGGTTGCACCAGTTGAGAAGAGACAATCTCTTAGCGCTACTTCTCCAAGTGCAAAGAAGAAAGCTGCTATAAAACTTCCTTTCAAATGGAAAGAAGAAAATCCTATTGCTGCTTTACGTAAGTTTCTATGTCTACCCTTTTCCCCTTCCAATCTAAGCCCACCCTTTTGGTCTAGGCATGTGCATCCCTAAGTGATTGAGTTTTCATATCTTTTTCTAATAGTCAATGCCATAAGTGGCTGGGGTTTCACATGTATTTCTAATAATTGTTAGTGCACTTTCTTGAATTAGTTTTTTGATAAGTAAGATTTTATTGAAGACAGTAATACTGTGACTACCTTTTGTCAATTGCACAAATGAATCAACTGGCTTATGCTTCATCAACAATGTGCAAGAATGAAGAAATTTCATGAATTGCTTTTTTGACCGTAGCCTATTACAGGATTTAATATTGTCGTGGTGATTTTTTTTTTCTTCCAATGAGAACTTGTTATATGCAACTATTGTCATCTTACCGCCAAAACTTTGTCCCATCTGATGCCAACAAGAAATATTATTTGGAAATTAAGTTATCTTCAGCTCTCCTAGAAATATTACTTGCAGACAAACATGGACAATGTTTGAGCTGTTTATTCTTCTTTCCAAGGTATAACTGAAGTAGGTTTTGAGGATTAATAAGCAAAGTGCTCCAAAGTTTGTGTGAAAGTGTAGTTAGTGAAGTATGAGGCAATGAAAAAAATGTTTGGGTATAGAAACCTGTTCTGATGCTGTTGTTAAGAGATTTTATGTTGTGTGCATTTCTGTTGGGTTTAATGCTCCTTCCCTTTCTGAAAGATTGAAGACCAAATGCTGTCTAGAATCCAGATGAGCTCAAAGCTGTGTACTTTGTGCCGAGAGTAGATGAGTTTGAACTGCTGCAGGTGGATGAATACCTTAACACGTGGCCTTTGATGTAAAGTTAAAAGATGATCATAGGCTAGTACGATGTTACACATGTATGCAACATTCTGTTTTATCAACACCCCTTATAATTATTAAGATATCAGACTTAACATTGAAACATTGCAATAAAAAGGATTTCAGGGGGGTGCATGGATGTGGGATATTTCAGGGATGTCATTTGTTACTGCAAAATCCAAATAGAGGATATTTGGTGCATTTGATGTGAGAGATGATACAGTTATTCCTCTATTGACTTGGGGAACATTGTTTGTGAGCTTTTCATCTTAGTAATCTGCTTTTGGGGGTGTAAATTATTGAGTTATTTTCTAAAGAGTGTACAATTTCGTTGATCTTGCGCTATTACACTAACTAGCAAAATCAGGAAGAGAAAAAATGAGGAACGGAGTTACTATGATCAAGAGTAAGTGGATAACATTTGCATCATAAGTCAATGTTGAGCATGAGAAGTTGCACTCTAGATTTTGATTTGTAGATGGGAGGTGTACACACCAACTGCTAAACAGAGCAGGGAATTGAGGCAAAACAAACTGACTCTTATCCTTTTAATGTGGTACAGTTTCATCTAAAGCCCTGCTTCAAAGACCAATAGCTGGTTCCCAAGTACCAGTTTGCCGGTTGGAGAAGAAAATGGCTGATAGTTGGTCCCATATTGAACCGGGCACTTTCAGGGTTCGAGGAGAAAACTATTTCAGGTAAAGTGCTTCCCTCTCTTAGCACTCACATGCACACAGATACATGCAAAAATCTATAAAGATGTGTTTAATCATATAAGACCTTAGAGCATCTAGATGATAATCATCAACATGCATATGGATATGTGCTAGCTGCCACTGCACTAGTTCATGTGTTGTATAAGGTATTTCATTGCACACATATTCTTTTGTGCAGGGATAAAAAGAAGGTGTTTGCTCCAAATTATGCAGCATATTATCCTTTTGGAGTTGATGTATTTTTAAGCCAGAGAAAAATATTTCATATTGCCCGACTTGTGGAACTTCCTTTCATTGAACAATCTGGAACACTTCCTCCCATCCTTGTTGTGAATGTTCAGGTATGATTGGTTTTTGAAATCATAGTAATGAGTATTTATGTCGTCTTTTTCTTGATCTAAATTTCATAAAAGCTTTCAAGGTCCTGAAAGTTGTTGTAAAGTTATCTGCTTTGTTCATTTTAAGTCTGTCTGTGCAACTTTTCAATTAAAGATGGGTAATGTCTCCATGCTGTAGATGCAATTCATTTTTATTTCAAAGTCTAAAGTATTCTGCTGCATCATTTTACATTGTGTGAAAGGGTGTCGATTTTTAGTAATTTCTGGTCCCCTCATGGAGCAGTTTGAGTAATGAATGTAGTGTAACCACTAATCCTACTTTATTCATGGCGTGTCCTAAACTCCTAATCATACAAAGTTTCATTTTTTAAGTAGTCATTTAATTCATGTATCTTTAGCCATTTCATAGCACTCTTAACCTTGCCTTTTTCTTTTAGTTTTTCTATTTCCCAAAGTGCTCCCATTAACAGTCAATCGGCCTTTTGGATGTCATGTCTGCTGTTGAAATTAAATGTACCCATGTAGACATCACTGGTTACTTCGTTAATGTGTATTCCCGGGATTAGCCACTTAACACTATCTTAATTTTCTATAATCTCAGCATTAGCTACTTTATACTTAATTATTCCCTCATGTTGCGGAACTGTTTTTCTTCTGCAGATCCCGTTATATCCTACCGCAATTTTTCAAGGTGAAACTGATGGTGAAGGGATGAGTTTTGTTTTGTATTTTAAGCTTTCAGAAAGTTACGCCAAGGAACTTCCTCCTCATTTTCAAGAGAGTATCAAGGTATGTTTGAGCGTTCATGTTTTCTCATATTTATTCTTTTTCTTTTTCCGTGTATGATTGGTTTCAAAGTCACTCTCTTGCAGTGTTGGTTTCTTCATATGATACTATCATCTTTTCCCGTTTCATTTGCAATTCTATCTACTTTTGCTTATACATCCTTTGAATTTGTAGCTTTCTATCATGATTCATGTCTTCCATATTTCATGAGTGGCCATCATATTTACTTGAGTCAGATTTTTATTTTTTTTGCAAACAATCGAGTTCCTATTTGAACTAATTCTCACTTTTCTTCCCCTTGTCTTATCTTGGACAGAGGCTGATTGATGATGAAGTGGAAAAAGTAAAGGCTTTTCCTGTTGAACATACTGCACCCTTTAGGGAACGATTGAAGATATTAGGTCGTGTAGCAAATATGGAGGAACTCCCATTAAGTGCAGCAGAGAGGAAGCTTATGCATGCCTACAATGAAAAACCTGTTCTTTCACGTCCTCAACACCAGTTTTACAAGGTAAATTTTTGCAAACTTTGGTTCTTTTTAAATTGGAGTATGATTTGGCTACACATCATGTTCTACTCAAATTTGTTAAATGTCCCTGTCATTCCCTTTTAACATTTAGTTTTGGGAAAAGGCAAACATGCTGTTTCGAACTGGGAAACATACTCAAATTATCTGGTGTGTCCAGTAGTAAATTAAGACTGTTCCACAGTGACCAGGATAATAAAGCAGTTCACAAATCAACAAAGATTACTGAATGAACTAAAAGTTTTTTCTAGAATGACTGATGAAACATAGACCATCTATTCGTCGCAAATCGTGTTAGGCACTCTTTAACTCGATAGAATATAATTTCTTTGCATGACTTAATCAGTTAATCTCGAATTTTTAACTTCTCATCCACTAGCTTTTTCCTGTGGACTGAGATTGTTTTCTTGCATTATGTTCCTTTAGACCATACAAGTAGTGTAGTTTATAGGTTTTACTTTGCATTTGTTACGGAACCATAAGATATCTTCACTTAAATTTTCCATCTGAAACTTAAGAAGAATTGTTTCAGTTATAGCATACATCTAGACTGTTGCCCGTTTTCTGGATTAAGAAAGAATATATGACTAGGTGTTGATTCGTCTTTTGATTCTTACTTTGGCTGTTACTGATTTTTTTGCAGGGAGAGAATTACTTTGAGATTGACATAGATATGCATAGATTCAGTTACATCTCTAGGAAGGGTTTTGAAACATTCCTAGATAGACTAAAGCTCTGTTGCTTGGATGTTGGGCTAACAATTCAGGCAAGTATCTGTCTCCAACGTTCCATTATTTTTTCTTTTCTTCCAGATTCTTTTTCGGCCTTGGAAATTATTTTTCCATCTAGGTAACGTCTTTTACCACTTTCCAAACAGGGAAACAAAGTTGAAGAATTGCCGGAGCAGGTTTTATGTTGTGTACGGTTAAATGAAATTGACTATGCGAATTATCAGCAACTGGGGTTGGAATAGAGATCCCTTGGAATTAGCTGCACAGACATTGCAAATAAAGAAGTAACTTAGAGAAGTTCAGTTGTCCCTCACTTTTGGTGCCTATCTCTCTCTGTCTCATTTTATCCCCGATTATCAAAATCTTCAATGTCCGGCAGATTAGGAGTGTAGCAGGTTCAACGGGAACTGTTAAGGATGATTCTCACATTCAGATCACCATACAGATCCTCCTTGAACTTGCCTGTTTGGGGCCAACTCCTATGTCACCTAGCCTTTTATGACATGAGTTCTGGACAAGTCAATAGCTTACATAAGCTATATATGTGTATGAATTCATGGACAACATTGAGATATCAGTTAATGGAATCGATTCTAATTCATTCTTTTTGTTTGATAATGAAGCAATCTGTTCAATTACTTTTCAGCAACATAAATTTTAAGTGCTTTTCATCGTAAATGACAATACGTGAGGGTTGGACAGGTCTTCATATGTGAAGGGCATACTTGTTACCAAGTCAGATACTTTTAGTGCTTGTATACTAATGTGTGCGCTGAGGGGAAGGTTTAATTTGCAATGGAAATGTGTTTGGATTATCGCCAAAATTATATATACTTCTATTGTCAATGTAAAATTTGTTTCTTGTCTCCCTGCCTCACAAAGATGGGGTAAGGTCTGCATATATCCTACCCTCTCAAGACTCCACTTGTTCGCTTGAGGGACTACAGTGGGTATGTTGTTGTATATCTGGTTACTTATCATGAATTATACATTACTTGCTATATGTATATAGTGATTAGGTAGCAAAGAGTTGCATTAACAGTTGAAGCGAAGAATTGCATTAGCAGTTTGATCCTATATATTGAATTGTTTCTAGAAAATTATGTGAAGAGCAACTAAAGCTCAAGATTTACAGGGAGGGAGGGGTTTCCCGCATAAACCTCTGTTTCCAGAGAATGAGCTCTGCGGAAAATCAAGAAATGGCTTCCCATAAGGTATTTTTCCTTCAAGAAGATTATCTGAAAGGTTCAATTCTTTCAGTTTATTCATCTTCAAAAACTCCTCAGGGATTCTGCCGGTGAATTGATTTTTGTGCAGCATCAGTCTCTGCAGAACGGTCACGTTGGCCAGTGATGTTGGCAGGTTAGCTCCTAATCCATTGTAACTGAGATCCAAAGTCTCTAGTGTTTTCAATGTTTCTACGGAGGTTGGTAATCTACCTTTGAGAAAGTTATGCGATAAATTTAAGTGTTGGATATGTTGTTGTCCTCCCATGCCAATCTGCTCGACACCACTTGAGAAATTGTTATCAGACAGATCAAGATATGTCAATGATCCTTCTGCAAACCTGCTCTTTATCTGGAAAACTGCATTCACACTGCCTTCTAGCTTGTTTGAGTGAAGGTCCAACACTCCCAGAATGTCGAGATTCGTGACAGTTGATGGAATCTCAGACACAAACTTGTTCTTAGAAATGTTTAAAGAATAAAGCTGCGAAAAGCTGCCAATCCAAGCTGGTATCCTTCCTGAAAGATGGTTAGCTGACAAGTCTAGTTCCAGCAATGACTTGGGTATGTAATCTGGAATTTCACCATGAATTTCACATCCTGCCAAGTAAATTCGCGATAGTGATGGCAACTGCATGAGCCACTTGGGAATGGTTGACATATTCAAGCGGTTGAATGAAAGATCCAGCGATTGAAGATTTGAAAGGGACGAAATTTCACGAGGTAACGGTCCTTCAATCATGTTATGAGACATACTCAGGTAAAGAAGCTTTGAAATCCCGCCTATTGATCTTGGCAACTGACCAGATAACTGGTTGTAACTGAGATACAACATTTCTAGTGACTTCAAATTACCTATACTTGAAGGAATAGAACCCTTTAGCTGATTGTTTGCAAGTGAAACTCTCTGAAGGGAAGTCAAGTAGCCAATAGATGAAGGTATCGTTCCACTCAGCCGATTGTTCTGCAGTCTTACAAAGCTCAGAGAAGACAATTTCCCAGGATTTGAAGGCAACGGTATCTCTCCCTCGAGCTGGTTGGAATTCAGGTAAAGAACTGTCATAAACTTTAGTCTAGAAATAGAACGAGGGATTATCCCCGTTAACGAGTTATTAGACAGATCAACCTCTTTCAATTCTTGCAAATTACCAATGTTTTCTGGTATATCCCCTGTCAAGAAATTCTCTTGAAGACACAAACTTTCCATTTTTTTCAACTTTGTTATAGACTCAGGAATTACACCAGAAAGTTTATTAGAATGTACATCCATTCTTCTTAGATTCTTTACACCTCCTATACACGAGGGAATAACACCTGAAAAACCATTTTCTTGGAGATACAATTCTTCCAGTTTAGACAACTTACAAATGCTTTCTGGTAATGCACCAGTAAACCTGTTTCCAACAAAGTTGAGTTTTCTGAGATTTGGTAGATGTAAACCAATCGATGAGGGGATTTTCCCCGTTATACCAAGGAGATCACCTATATCGATAACTTCAAGATAGTTGATGAGTGTGATTGAAGGTGACAATTCACCTTCCATAGCAGATTGAATTGGTGCATCATCTGAAGTATAGAGACCTGGTAGACTTATACTTACAACTCTTCTAGATACATTACTGCAAAAAATACCTTCCCATTTACAACAATCGCGGCCAATCCATTTACTTAATCTACCAGAAGTGTCTGAATGAATTCCAGACTTGAAATCTTGAAGACCTTTTAAATCATTTGGATGACAAGATTTACTCTTACAAATAGTTGTGAGAGTTAACAATACAAGAAAGCAAAGAACTTGAGAAGCCATTTGGGAGATTTTTGTGAAATGAAATGATGGTCAAAGATTGTTTTAAGACAATGATTTGGTTTCTCTCTTTACAGATTGTAATATGCTGAAAAGCATGTTATTTGTATGAATTGTTTATTTGCATTTGTTAAAAAAAGTTGGAGATAGAGTTAAAAATATTAAAGAAATGAAGACAAAACAAATCTAGACTTTATTAAAGATTACTCCTTCCGTCTATCTTTACTCGTCCAGATTTGACTTGACACATTATTAAAAAAATAATAAATAAAGGGGTAATTAGCCTATATCACAATGCTAAATACTTATTATTTAATAGTAAGAGTAGAAATAGACATAAAATGCTAAATTATTTGAATAAATAAAGTTGAATAATTATTTTTAATATATTTGGACAAGTAAAGATGGACGGAAAGAATATTATTCTCAGTTTGCACATAGTTTTTTTTTTTTTCCTTCTCCCAATAGATTTTTAGGATAACTAAACTAATCCTCTGCTTTTGCCAGCAGTGTTGACAGATGACCAAAGCCTTTGGTTCCTCAAAAACGCCAAAGCACTATTTTGTCCTAGGAAGATGCTTGTTTTGCCATTTTTTATTCTTAATTTAACTTATGCTTTCTCCGTTTCAAAATAAGTATCAAGCTTGTTCTTTTCATTTTATTCCGACACCTATGATAGAGATTGAAGGTGTTTGGCCTCTAAAAGGGATTGCGATTTTAGATTTTTGGGAAATTCCTTTTCATAATATCCTTGTTCTAGTTTAATTCGGAGTTGTCGTAATTTTAGCTCATCATGATATACTTATGAGGAAAGAAAATCGAGCGCTTTATGGTTTAGTAGTTATCATTTTCCTTGTTCTACTATTCACGAGCGTTCAAGGAATGAAATATTATCAAACACCCTTCACTATTTTGGATAGTATGATCCACAATAAGAAAAGTAACTAATTTGTCGGATTTAAAATATTTTAGGCCAACTAAATGTTAATCCGTGAAGACAAAAAACTTTAAGGGTAGACAATTACTTGTACTTGAAATCTCATGTGGGAGGGTTTAGGGCCTGCTAAGTCAATAATATGTGATGGAGGAAGTATTATTATTCGTAATATGCATGAAATATGATAAAAACAACATTTTATTTGAGATGAGAGAATACAAAATACATTAGCAAGATAATTATTTTATAGTATCAATATAACTTATACAAATTAGTAAATTACATAATGTAACTTATTTTTTTGGAACCCCAGGGTATGCCATGTGTTTGAAAACTATCATAAGCAAAAATTTAATATTTTAATAAAGAAAGATAGATTCACAATTACAAATTATAAAATTATTATCTGTAATTATTTTTTGGGTTGTAATTATATATATCGGCAGTCTTAACAGAATTCATATATACAACTAATTCTGAAACTACTTTTTTGTCATTTATTTATATACAACTAGGCATTATCTCATATCAAAAGACAAAATTTTGACAACTTTGAAGTGGTCATAATCGTAAAAAATTATTTGTATTGGGTCAATAAAAGTATATATCTTTATCTTTATACATTTGTGAACACGTAATAATAGTCAATTTATATGTATTTTTATTTGTTAATTCTTATATTTTATTTAGATATAATTAATAAATTAAAATATTATTATAAATATTAATATCAGATTACAATATTAATAACTTATACGTAGTTTTTCAATTTGTATTCAGACTTCTCATGGATTTCGAGGACAGATCAACCAATAATCTGACATCTTTTGTCGAACAAAATCTTAGTTGTCTCTTGAAGCTTTCACGAAGCTCGGTTAAAATTTAGAGAGTTAATTAAATTTTTATTTTCTTAGAATTACATATATAATTTAGGTATTTATACATTATACCCAACCCTATTAGTAACTGATTCTGAATTTATAATTAGAAAAATAACTTAAATAGTCGTTCATCTAAAAATTATGTTCGTCAAATAGATAGTGCATTATTTGCTCTATTTTGTGCTCACACATCATCGATTTTTGAGATGATGGGTGCACTATTTCAAAAAAATTGATCTAAGATATAAATTTGATATGTTTGATATATATATATATTGAACTAGTTAAAATGCCAAAAGTGCTACCAATTACCAGATAGAGAAGTGTTATCTAATTTTAGAAAGAAAAATAAACAAGAAATATAAATTTTAAATTTCTAACCTCACGTAGAGAGGTGCACTCAGTCATTATCGCATTACGTTATACTCTGATTGTTGGTTCACATATCTATATTTCAATATTTAAAATAAAATATAACACTACTATATATGATCTCGGGAGGGGAGCATGAGTTAAAGTGAACCCGGTGACCCCCCTTGGATACGCCTCTCTCTCTCTATATATATAGTACTGTCTATATAATTTAACTTGTTATATTACATATAGGATAAAGTAGCTTGTTTTGATGGCTAAACATATGCTACGAGTTTGAATTCTAACGTAAACAAAAGTCTATTATTTAAATAGAGAAGAATAGAAGAGTGTTGATTTTATACCTAACCTTGAATTGTGCCCCATTGACTAAGATTCACAATAACAAAAAGTAAGAGATTATTTTTTGTGTTTAATTATATACACTAGCAATTTAACAACTTTTAAACCGTCAACATAATAAGTATAATCTAATTGTTCTTTACTGACTTTTATAATTTTTATATTTTTCTAAATAATATGTTTTTATATAATTATGTATATAATTAGTATATTTTATAAATATTTAAAAATCATCTCTAAAGATTTTACATTTTAAGCTAAATATTTTATTAATTTAGTTTGATTTAAGTTATAGTTATAAATTTGAGTTAATTAGTTTATAGTTAAGTTAATTATTTTATTTCGTTAAAATTAAGAAATTTATCAAATAATTAACATTACATCATCTCATTTAAATTTTGGCTGAATTAACCAATTAAATCAATTTGGTTAAATTTTTAGTTAAGTCAGCTAAAATTACAATTCACTTGACTATTTCCTTATTACAATTTTAACCATCCTTTCACCCAATTTTGGGCCATCCAAGACCCAATTTCCGTTTTCATTTTCTTTAGCTCCAGTAGCCCACGAGTCACCAAATGGTGAACATGCACCCAACACTAAGGGCGGACCTACTAATACTCGAGGAGTGTCACGAGACACAGCTACATCGGAAAAATTGGCTAATATATATATATACTTAAAACACATTAAAAGGTGACAACGCTTGCAAAAGCCCATGCACGTCACTACCCAGCATCACGACGCCCTCTTCTTCCCCAAAATGGCAAGAGCAGAGCAATGGACCTTCATGCTCTGTCTCACCTCTTTTAGCTCTCCTCGAAAATTAACTAGCAGCTTTAGCGACATACTTTGCTTGTTTTGACCTCTAATTCCTTAAAATTCATTGGAAGCTGCTAAAAATTAATGAAGGGTCAACTTTTCCTAAACCAAAAAAGAAAATGTTGAATCCAAAATTCAAATTTGCCCTATTTATTTATCCGTTTTCCCCTTCGAAACCCCTCTATATGACCCTAAGAAAAAAAGAGGTTAGAGATGAAGAACCCTTAACTTACTTTCTATTGAGCTTTAATATAATCTATGGATGAGCTGGAAACATATTACTCCCCACCAACCCATCTCCCACATATATCATTCCCTCCCTCTCCCTATCCAGATGAATTCGTTTTGAAATAACTCTAGAGATTGAAATGGCTAATTAAATGGATTACTTCAACAAAGTTGGTAAAAAAGTCGATTTACAACTAAAAAAAAACATGAAAATATAATCTTGATTGTATTGTTTGGAACAATATCTGTCTTTACCAAAGAGAAACTAACTTGCTGAGTTTCTTTGACAATGGTGGCACTGGTGATCTATTCTATGATGTTCAACTTCGTTAGTTTGAGATGTTCCGTTTGTAAAGAATTAACAAATCTTAACAACATCAAAATGGGTCTAATAAAAGCACTCGAGGATTTGGTAACAAAGGCTACAATGACATCGGGTACATATTTCCTCAGCATGTTTTGAGAGAACAAATAAAGTAACAACTATGTAAAATATAGATAAATTGTTTTTTATAAATCCAATCAAACCACTTATAAGTTTAGTTTAGAACTATTAAATTTTTATGGGCCCAATCAAACCACTTGTGAAATTAGTTTAGAAATATCACATATAATTTTTATGGGCCCAAAAATAATTAGTTTATATAAAGTTCAAACTATTTTCCAAAATACTCTTTAGTGAATTTTATATTTTTTACATTTTTTTCTAAATAATATGTTTGTTTTATATATATAATCATGTATATAATTAGTATATTTTATAAATATTTGAAAATTATCTCAAAAGATTTTACATTTTAAGTTAAATATTTTATTAATTTAGTTTGATTTAAGTTATAGTTATAATTTCAAGTTAATTAGTTTGTAGTTAAGTTAATTATTTTATTTCGTTAAAATTAAAAAACTTGTCAACTAATTAATGTTAATTTATCTCTTAAATTTTGACCGAATCAAACAATTAAATTCAATTTGGTTAAATTTTAACTTATGTTGGATAAATTACAATTCACTTGACTATTTCTTAGTACAATTTTTTTTTCTTTTAATTGGTGGAGCTAAACAATAGGCCCAAAGGAAAGCTGAAAAAAAACAAAAAAAAAAAACATTAACAACCCAATTTCAATTTTAACCATCATTTCATCCAATTTTGGGTTATTCAAGACCCAATTTCCCTTTTCATTTACAGTCCATGAGTCAACCGATCCAATTCATAATTTCAAAAAAAATCAATCAGCCCATTTTTAATTTTCAGTATTACCCAGCAGCAACTGTCAACGTTTCAAACAGCTATCCATGTTGCTTTCTTCTTCTTCCCCAAAATGTCAAGGATAGTAATGGAACTTTAGGGACTCCGCCGCACCTCTTTTTCAACTTTCCTTGAAAATTAATAGCAGCTTTAGCCTCCAAATTCATTAAAATGAATCAGTTTTCTTGATTCAAAAAGATAAATTTAATTCTCTATACATTTCCCCCCCAATTTCAAACCCTTTTATATAATGGTGTGGAGACAGAGGATAGTAAGAATAGAAGAGATTATAAACGATTCAAACTTTGTATTACTTCAATATCATCTATGGAAAGATTTGAGTCATACCATACCCCACTAACCAATCTTCCACATATATCATTCTCTCCATCTGCCTATGAATTCGTTTCAAAACCATATCTGGAGAGGCCGCTTCTCTAGAGACTAGAATATTTAGTCAAATGGATTGGTTCGCTAAAGTCGGTAAAGAAATCGACTTTCAACTCGAAAAAAATATGGAACTACGATATTGGTTATTTTGTTTGAATCAATATTTTCTTTCTTCAAAAAGAATTGCCTAGTTTCTATGTTAATGGTCGGGTTGGTGGTGTATTCAACGTGGTTGAGCTTCAAATGTTTATCGCGTTCCGTCTCGCATGAATTAAAGAATCTTACCAATATCAAAATGGATCTACTAAAAGGACACACAGAGTTGGTAAAGGAGGTTGCAATGCTGATGGAATATGTAGATGTGGCCATTGTTGTGCCTTCAGACACGATTGAACCTCTGATGATAAAGATAAGTGTGTATGTCCGGCGGCTTCAAACTATAATAAACTCAAAATATCACGAGGGATACATTCATCCAACCAATATGAACGACATGTATTTAATTTCTGTTGTTGTACAAATATGTTTGGTAATTTTGATTACTTACCTTGGACCCTTCTTCAAACTCAGACATTCATATAGGATACATTCATCCAAGCAATGAGGTTGAAGCTTTCTCTTGTTTTTTTTTTGTTGTTGTTGTGTTTGTTTTTTGTTATGTTTGTGTTTTTTCCCCTATGTTTAGTTGAAGGTGAAAAGGAGGAGGGAGCATCAGTTTTCTCATGAACTTCATTTCAGAATACATCTGAAAAATATTATTTGTTTCTCTATTTAAATGTATCATCTTCATTGTGAATGAGCTATCAAATTTTGTTATATAGAGTTTCTTTACGCTTTGTTGCTTAAGACTAACTTGAAATAATGAGTTAAATCACTTAAAATGAATCAGACCACTTCAATTTTATCTTATTTCTCTATCTATCCCCCAACCCAAATTAGAAGCCCTAAACCCCTTTATATAAACCTTCATTTGTTTTTTTTAACCTTCCTTTAGTTATATTTTAATTTAAGTTGACTATAATTACAGACCACTTGTAAATTTAGTTTTGAACTAATAAATTTATATGGGCCAAATCAGACCACATGTGAGATTAGTTTAGAACTATTACATATAATTTTAATAGGTCCAATCAAACGACTTGTTAGATTAGTTTAGAACTATTACATCACTGAAAATGACCCCGTCGTCGTCGTCTTCTCTCCAAAATAGTAAGAGCAAAGCAATGTAACTTCATGCTCCGCTTCAACTCTTTTGCAGTTCTCTTCAAATATGAACTAACAACTTTAGCCACCTTAACATCCAAATTCCTTAAAATGGATCAGCTTTTTCTGATCTTAATTTTACCCTGTTTTTCTATTTGTTCCCCAAATTAGAAGCCCTAAACCCCTCTTTATAAACCTTCATTTTTTTATTTTATTTTTAAAACTTCCTTTAGTTAAATTTTAACTTAAATTGGTTAAAATTACAATTCACTTGACTATTTTCTTATTATAATTTTAACCACCCTTTCACACAATTTTGGGTCATCAAAGACCCAATTTCCTTTTTTTTTAACTCAATAGTCACGAGTCACCCGGCTCAATTCTCAATTTCAAAAGATATCAACCCATTCCTTTTCAAATTTCCAAAAACTCCATCAGTAGCAACGTCTCCAAACGGCGATACGCATACCCAACACCCCCACGTCGCCTTCTTCTTCCCCAAAATGGCAAGAGTATTGCAATGAAGCTTTACACTCTCCATAATATAAATTAATCATCGAGTCTTTTCAATCCCAAACGATTGAACAATTAGTTAAATCTCTTAAAATGGATCAGTTTTTTCTGATCCAAAAGAGAAATTTAATTTTACCCTATTTCTCTATCTCTAATTTTCCAAGGCTGGAACTCACGACAACCATTGGACGCATGACGAACCAATAAATTATTGATCATTCCAGAAGAGGATTGAGTATAAAAAAGTCTGACTGCGGTTCCGCAAAATCGTCCTTTAATATACTATATATATAAGAGAATATGCCATGAAATGCAATAATAGCTTTGAAAATTTAAACACGTTGCACAGATAAATATGCCATGAAAGTCAAATCTTTTGGTTAGAACTTAATTAAATCTCCACCAGAGTCGTAATTAAATCGACTAAACTTGTGTTTTGAAGAGAAATCAATTTTCCAAAGGAAACAGAGTCGCCATTTAATTTTTAGTAAAAAATCAAGAAAAAACGTATGGTTTTCAAAAGACTCAAACAGATAAAATCAATTGAAAAAAGGTTCAAGTTCAATGTACATTCCAAGAAGGTGTTAGGCCCTCGGAATATCCGCTAACTTGCGGTTGATCGGTGATTTGACTAAAAATAACTTTGACTAATTTTAAAATTTTAGCCAAGTAAAAGAACTCATTTATTTTATTTATTTATTTGTTTATTATTTTATTTATTTATTAATTATTATTAATTATTTTTAAGGGGATAATTCAAGTTGCAAAACAAATATATAATAAAATAAAGCTAAGTATAAAATATAAATATTTTTAATTAATTTTTTTTTATATAAAAAGGAGAAATGAGTCTCTTTGAGAAATCAATTAAGTCAAACCATAATTCAAATAAAATGTTAGTCAAATTCAATAACAAATAAATAAGAGCAAGGAAAGGAATATTGAATTTGGGCCTTTGGCCCAAATTTCCCAAATTCGTTTAACATGAGTTTGGGGGCCTATTTGATCAAAATATGTTGCTGGTTCATTCTTTTAAGCCTTTGGGCTTCTTTTCATTCTCAAAAATCACGATATACACCGAGTGTATATATGATGTGTACACCAGGTATATATGGCTGACATACAACCCATCTGAAACCTGCCTTTCTAATTTCAGCCCATGTATTCCAGTATTTTTATATTTTTCTTGACCTGCACGCCTCAGTTCATTAGGACTTGAATTTAAATATGACTTGAGAAAATGCAATTGGGCCTCTATGACCCATTGAAATGAAAAGAAGCACAATAGAGTTCCATGAACCCACTCAAAATCACGTGAAACAAGAAAAAATAAGTGATTAACATTCATATTTATAGCAAAGAAACTTAGAAGTAAAATTTAATCACTAAAAAGAATCAAACACACTGATGGCATAGAAATGATACAACTTAACAATTCTCAAGCTAAAATGAAACAATTTGATTAACTTGGGTAACATAACAAAACAAAAAGCAGTGATCATGAGTTCAAAATCAAGCAGCAACATGGACTTTCGAGGTCAAACAATTTGTTGGATAAATCTAATAACTCTTTCACGAGACACCAGCAGGCAACAAAAAGTTAACAATTCAATAATATCAAACAAACACAAATAGAAGAAATTATGCCAAATCAAAATAAAAATGATTTTTTCATGTAAAAGATATCAAACTTGAGCATTGAAAAATGAACAGTTTTGAATAAATATGCAAAACAAAGTGTCCATCTTGAACAAAATGATTTGACTCCCTTGCCAAAAACATGACTAGAGCCATCGCAGTACACTCATCTTTAAATCAACGGCGAAGACTCATTTATTTATGGCTCTTAAGGAGACAAAAGAAAAAAATGAGCCACTGAAAACTCTTACAAGGAGTCAAAAGATTATCATATTAAAAAATTGATATCAAAAGGTAACATGCTTCAACTAATTTTTAAAAGATGAAACTCTAACAAACTAAAATCTAGAAGAAGAAAATCAAGAACTCGAATTCTATACTGATGCAACTACGAACAGTGACTCATTTTTATGCAAAATATTGACTGAAAGAAGGCAGAGAATCGAGTAAAGCAACACTCTGTGCATATTCTAATATTAGAGGCATTTAAATCAGTTTGTAAGGATAAGAACGGGTTTAGGGAACCATTACAATAAGCAGAGAAGACAGATTCTACCCAAACTTAAGTTCCACAGACAATTCTTTAAATGTATTAAAACTGAGACCATTTAAAGTAAATAGGTTCATGCTGATTAGTCATCAAGCAAAATGAACAAGAACAAAGCAAGAAACACATGCTAAAAGCACATACAGAGAAAACCTAATCCTAAGGGAACAAAATTGACCCACTACTTTTAATTGACTACACCAAAATATACATATACTTATACAAAAAAAAACTCTTTAGCAAAGCCGACTCCGAAAATTCAAGAGATTGAGAATAAAAATAAGCAAACCATCACAAGCGGACATTCCATCAGCTTGAAGTAACTAATCAGTTTATCGACTCATAAAACAAGGTAATCAAGACAATACTTCCATCTTCACTAAACAAAAGACTTAGCGACATACGAAAATCCAACAGTGGAACACGATGCTTTATTGAAGGTAACAAGAGTAAAAAACAACCTACCTATATATATATATAGATTATGAAGATCGAAATCATTCATGGAAGATGATTCCGAACTTCACGACTGAATCACAGCTTCACAACCAATGAGATGAGATAACAGTGAAATAAGAGGATGCCAACAAAGAGAAATGAATTCAAAATCGAGAGGAAACATCAAACCTTTAAAGCAAACGAAAACTAACAACAACATGGACTAACATACAAGATTTATCACTGATTTGCAGCCAACAACAAGTAAAAAATGATCCCAAGTAATAACGTATAATCAATTTCGCATAGTCAAGAATCTAACCCCAACACATTAAGAACAACCGACCAAGAGCTTCGAGTTGACTTTGAAAAGAAACCTCTCGCTTCTTCGAATTAAAAGAGAAGAACCGTCTAAACTTTTTAAGTATAAAATTTGTTCAAAGAAAAAAACTTCCTTTTTTTACTCTCGATTTCCCAACTTAAAGAATTTCTCCTCCCTTCTAAGAGGAAATATATATAGGGGATTTTAGGGTTCCCAATCTTTGGGGGGAAACAGACGAAATCGGATTCAAAGCCCATTTCGAATTCAAAACGCCAAAACTCTTTCACCATTTCAAGAAAGCACCCTTTTCTGAAAATTTTGCCCTATTCCGAAAGAGAAAATGGGAGGATGGGCGGCTGGGATCGACTCTTTCGTCCTTGAGCGACGATGTGGCATCGATGTAATTAAGGATTTAGCCAAAATTCGATGTAATTCGTGAAAGAACTAAATAAGACGAATTAATATTAATTAATTAATGAGTTTCTTAATCTTAACGAAATAAAATAATCAAGCTTAATAATAAAATAATTAAACTAATCGTCTTAAAATTATAACTATAATTAAGACTAAACTAAATTGATGAAATATTTAACTTAAAAAGTGTGAAAAAAAATTTGCGACGATTTTCAACTATTTACGAAATATACTAATCGAATATATGTACCTATACAAAATACATTAGTTATTTAATAAATAAGTAAAATCATAAATTTGAGAAATATTTTGAGTTTTTCATAAAACCAATTATTTCAAATTGTTTAATAATTATGAAGCTCAAAAGTTAATTCCTATCGTGGTGGGTCAAAATTGGGTGTCAACACCTTTCACCCAATTTTAGGTCATCCAAGACCCGATTTCCCTTGTTATTTTTTTTAACTAAGCAGCCCACGAGTCACCCGACCCAATTCTCAATTTCAAAAGATATCAACCCATCACTTTTTCAATTTCTAGAAAAACCCATCAGTAGCAACGTCTCCAAACGGCGATATATGCATACCCAATACCCCACGTCGTCTTCTTCTTCCACAAAATGGCAAGAGCATAGCAATGGAATTTCAGACTCTCTACAATATAAATTAATCATCGAGTCTCTTCAATCCCAAATGATTTGAAATAATTGGTTAAATCTCTTAAAATTGATCATTTTTTTCTGATCCAAAAGAAAAATTCAATTTTACCATATTTCTCTATCTGTCCCCCCAACCCAAATTAGAAGCTCTAAACCCCTTTATATAAACCTTCATTTGTTTTTTTAACCTTCCTTTAGTTATATTTTAATTTAAGTTGACTAAAATTACCCACTTGTAAGTTTAGTTTTGAACTATTAAATTTTTATTGGCCCAATCATACTACCTGTGAAACGACCCACGTCATCTTCTTCTCCCCCAAAATAGTAAGAGCAAAGCATTGGAGCTTCATGCTCCGTCTTTCTTCTTTTTCAGCTCTCTTCAAATATTAAGCAACAACTTTAGCCACCTTAGTCTCCAAATCTCTTAAAATGGATCAATTTTTTCTGATCCAAAAGAGAAATTTAATTTTACCCTATTTCTCTATTTGTCCCCCAAATTAGAAGCCCTAAACCCCTCTATATAAACCTTCATTTGTGTTTTTTAAAACTTCCTTTAGTTAAATTTTAACTTAAGCTGGCAAAAATTACAATTCACTTGACTATTTTCTTATTATAATTTTAACCACCCTTTTACCCAATTTTGGGTCATCCAAAACCCAATTTCCCTTTTTATTTTTTTAACTCAGCAGCCCACGAGTCACCTGGCCCAATTCTCAATTTCAAGAGATATCAACCCATCCCTTTTTCAATTTCCAGTAAAACTCATCAGCAACAACGTCTCCAAACGGCGATACGTGTACCCAGCACCCCACGTCGCCTTCTTCTTCCCCAAAATGGCAAGAGCATAGCAATGGAGCTTCAGGCTCTCCACAATATAAATTAATCATCGAGTCTCTTCAATCTCAAACGATTTGAAATAATTAGTTTTTATAAAATTGAAAATATTTTCAAATTTTTTAAAATAATTTGTCATTTTTCTAATATTTAAAAAATAAGTATTTTTTAAAAATATAATTATATATATAATTATGTATATTTTATAAATATTTGAAAATCATCTCAAAAAGATTTTACATTCTTAATTAAATAGTTCATTAATTTAGTCTAGTTTAAATTATAGTTATAATTCCGAGTTAATTAGTTTGTAATGAAATTAATTATTTTATAATTAATGTAATTATTTTATAATTAATGTAATTATTTTATTTCGCTAAAACTAGAAGCTCGTTAATTAATTTATAACAACTCATTTTATTCAAGTTTTAAACCAAATTTGTCAATCAAGTTCAATTTGATTAAATTCTAAATTCCAAATTCCAATTGGCTATAATTGAACTCAAATGGTTATGTCTTAATTTGAAATCTAGCTATTTTTTATTTGCAAACTGAATCATTTCCTTTCAATTCTTTCAACTCACGCCAACTTTAGGCCAAACTTTATTCTCCAAACCCATCAACCAGCCCAATTCTCCAATGTTCACAAAAGAAGAGAAACGAACGGCGTCAACAATTCACAACAGTAACGGTGTGAACACGGAAACAGCATCGTCAACATATCTAGCGACCTTAAACAGTGAAAACGACCCCCACATAGCCTTTTTTTCCCTCCAAAATGGCAAGAGCAGAACAATGGAGCTTATGCTACACCTCACCTCTTTTTCAGCTCTCTTCGAATTTAAGCTCATATACCATTATAATTTGATTCGTCTTCTTTGATCATTGAACAATCGTATCAAAAAGTTTGAATTCACATATTATTCATCATACTGTCTTGTTCTTTTTCACAAATTATTGGTAATAATAAAAATATAGTTAAGAATAGATGTTATGTTAATCTTCAAAAGGAATAGTTAATAAATATGCATAAATAATTTAGATTTAATGAAGGGCATAAATCATTCAACATGGCTGATGCCTGCTTATGGGTCTCACTGAACGATTAAATTTTATATTTTTATTTTTCATCGGGTATTCGATATCACTTTCAACATAAATAAACAAAATGAAATAACATTGTAGATATCAAAATTATGTGATACTCTACTTGACAAGTTCAATTTTAGCTAGGGTTCTTGAATGCTACTCTATCTTAAGTCCTAGCTCATTAGTCATTCCTATATAGAGGGTAATATAACATTTCAAATATTCCACAAACTCTTGGGTATTCATAAAAAGATCGAGATCTCAAATATCCTATAAACTCTTGGGATATTCATAAAGAGACCAAGATATAATCACCAGACTTTTCTTAACAATAAAAAGGTCCAAATCATCTGCATTCAAGATATACACTATTAATAATCCTCGTATTACGAAGAAAATTTCAGCCATCGTCATGATCAAGAAAACTCCAGCCTATTCCCTAACAACTACGGAATGCGGTCCTTCGGGATGGCTCAGTTGGTTTGGAGGGTGGTTATCCACACGGATGACCCGGGATCGATCCCCCCTCAATGCCTTCTGAGTCGAGCCTGTCGCATAGGGCTTGCCTAGTGGGGGGTTTACCCAGTGCGCACAAAGTGCTCACCCGAAGGGCAGAGGCTGTGGCAGAGATTGTAGCGGCTGCGGGTTATCCTGAAGTTCCAAAAAAAAACTACGGAATGCGAACATTATAATTAATTTATCACTCATTAACTTTCTCAATCATATATATTCGTAAATAAAAAAAGGCCAACTTACACAGTATATACAGTATACACTATTATATTTAAAATATATATCATTGTAACCAAATATTAGAAAGAAAAGGTCATTTATGGGGTTAATTAGATGAACTTTAATTATTATTAAATGCCACAATTATTCAACATTATAAACTATCAAACACAAAAAGACTTCACCTATTTAAATGTGCTAAAAGACTACAATTTCAACTTAATCTTAAGCACTATGTACCACCAAAGTTTTGACTAGAAATGTAGTGAATCAAATTAGAGAGTATCCGCTTCTCTCTCCATTAATAAATTAAATAACTAATTCTTCTCTATTTTATGCTAATTAATTCTACTAAAGGTTATTTTTAGAGTTCTTTGTTGAAGGGTTAATTTGTCTTTGTAATATTGTCGTTTGTCCTATTTTATATGATGCATTTTAAGAATGAAAAAATACAAAATTGAAACTTAATTTAAAACAATCATAAATATTTATGTAATTATAAATCATCTCATTAAAAATATTTAAAAAAATGTGCTACCAACCATTGATCTACATACTAAGATAAGCTATATATCTAATGAGTCAACAATACATTAAACATGATTATTTTGTTAAATTGCTAGTGTATATAATTAAATTATACTTATGTTGACGGTCTAAAAAGTAGTTAAATTGCTAGTGTAGATAATTAAACACAAAAAATAATATCTTAGATTTTGTTATTATGAATATCAGTTAATGGCGCACAATTCAAGATTATGTATAAAATCAACACTCGTCTATCCTTTTTCATTTAAATAACAAACTTTTGTTAGGGTAGGATTCAAACTCATAGCATACGTTTAATCATCAAAATTAAATAGGTTACATTATCCTATATATAATAACAAGTTTAAATTATATTGATAGTATAAAATTTTAAAAAAAACATTGGTAATGTGTATAAGTTAAATTGTGAGTGAAAATTGATAAAATAAGTGCGCTCACCATCCATCTCAAAATAAGTGTTATCTGAGTAAAAACTATGTCAATAAAAAAAATCAATAAAGACAATGTATAATAATTTAGTAAGCTATTCATTCATATTTAATAAAATATCACTTAAAAATTAAATACTATTAAGAACATGGAGTGTAAAAGGATATAATTGGAGAAACATATTATTTTTTATCTTAAATTCGTAATGAAACACTTATTCTAGAATAAAAGAAAATAATAAGTTTTTCTACTAACAAACATATCCTATTTCTCCATATAGAAACGCTACCAACAATTGATTTACTAAGATAAGCTATATATCTAATGAGTTAATAACAAATTAAATATAATTATTTTACTTAACCACATAATTTTCAGATGAATCCCCTCCAATGGGATCGAAACATCATGATCACATGAGATTGAGGAAGAAAGATAGAACCATGACAGAAAGACTGATTACGAGAATTATAAACTTGTAACTATGAATATCATCAGGAGTACTTTCGTAATCATCGTTCACCATCTCATCTTTATACTTAAAAATATAAGAATACGTAACAATACTACTATTAATAGTATTAGGTTTTAGAGTAGCAACTTTTGATGATGAAGAGAATAGTAATTTTCTAGAGAGGGTGGTGGAAGGAAAAGTTACTAGTAATAATATTACTAGTATTCCGTTATTGGATTATTATGATGGGCTGATGGCAATGAACAAAAAAAAATTACGTATGAAATAGGATTTCTTTTTTTAATCATATTATTATAAAACTCCTTAATTATTAATACTTCTAATATTTTTTATTATTTATTTCCTCTTACCACTATTTTAGAATTCCTAGAGTAGTTCTTTTGTTTTGCCAAAAAATATGAATAATCCAACGTGTTTAATTGATTTACGGCAGTTTTTGGTTTCCTTTTTGTAGACTTATTAATTGTATTGTCCCAATTTTGTCCCTAGTAAATAGCTGAAAAAGATACTTTTTTTTATAATTTTACAAAAAATATAAGAAGATTAAGGCGTAAATAAAAGAAAACGTAGAATAAAGTGTAATTGGGAAAAAGTCTGAAATATATCTGAATTCTGATTGAAATTGCTATAATAATACTGAACTTTGGAAAAGACCTTTTACCGCGCTATTTAATATTGTATTTTAAAGGCATATATGTGCCCATGTAGACATCATAAATATTGCATCATTATAAATAGTAACGTGTCCACGTGTGCACATATATACCTTTAAAATACACTATTAAATAGTGCAGAGGGTAAAAGGTCCTCCATAAAATTTGGTATCGTAACAACAATTTCGACCAAAGTTAAAGTATTTTTCAGACCATTTTCCGAAGTGTAATTATAAATGTGCATTTATTAAAAGTGCAAATTGCAAATTAATAAATTAAGGACCATGGGTGACACCATCATTGACAACATTGAAAATTCCTTTTCATGCTAGTTCACATAAGGGGGTCAAACAATACAAAATATTCATTTACATAAGGGAGTTAATATAAGAAATAATAAACACATATTCATATTAATAATACTCTCTCTATCCTAATAATAACTAATACTCGTAAAATTAATATCTGTATTATTAATATCTATATAATTTTATCTAGTTATCAAATGATCAAATATCTATCAAAATGTATTGGATAAACATAAGAGGTTGACATGAAGAAGAATGAATTTCTTATTTTCCTTAAACGCGTGAAATAATTAAAATTTAAAATTTTACAAAAAAAAATCTAACTTCACCGATAAAATAAAATTTTTGTTTCATTATTGTGTCTTTGTTCTTTTTCACAAATTATTGATAATAATAATATAGTTAAGAATAGTCCAAAAAGACAAAAACTTTTTGGTGCTCAAGATTTCAAAATTTCAAAAAGATTTTTTAAAAAATAGGACAAATTTCAACGTACACAAAAGGGGAAGCCAACGCCACAAGTCTGTCTTACCAACCAAAATTCATGGTCCACAAGCTTTCCTTCCAACGGCTTTTATTCGGAATTTCATAATTCTCTTTTTGAATGTCTTGAATTTTTTAGTTGGATGTTCGAATAGAATGCGAAAATAATAATTTCAAAATTATAGGCCTCGTTTTCGTAAATTACAATAACATCTTTAATGTAGTTTTATAAAATAGAATTTGAAAAAATAAAATTTACGTAAATCTATCTCTATCTTAGAATTGAAAAAGTTATTTTTGACAACCCCAACCATATTACCCAAAAAATTAAATATAATACTCCATCCGTATCAATTAAAATAGAATACTCTTTATTTTATAATTGATTAAAAAAATGATACTCTTCTTTATATTTAATAGTGCTAAATATTTAACTAAATATTTTTCAGTTTATCCTTAATAAGTAAGCTTTATAGTCACAATTATTATAATTTATTTTAGATTATAAATTCTTAAAGAATCATTTTAAATTTCGTATTTAATCAAATACTATCACATTTTCAAGACTTACATGTGAATTATATTAGATTTGTTGTTATTATTGATCGAATACCATTCCATAAATTAAGACAAAAAAGTAATATTTAGCCATTACTGTCATTACTCTCAATACTCCTCTATTCATTTTATTTACCGTTAAAAAATAAGTGTTTTTCTTTAATTTATCTATTTTAGCAAATTAAAAGAGATTTATTACTTTTATTTCAATATTATCTTTATTATTAAAATTTTACATAAATATTTAATAGTCAAACATAGATTTTCAAAATATAATTAATAAACTTAATCAAGTAGAATGAAACTCCTAAGTCCTAACAAATAATATTAACTTAAAGAGGAGTATCAATCAATACGAGCCAAGCAAAACGCCACAAAAAAACTAAGATTAATACACTTCTCAAATTCGAATCTCAAAATAACAAATAATCATTTTATATTTTAATAAACTATTTTCATAGAAATGCCACAATTTATTTAAGATCGGAAGTTTAACTGAAACAAATAAAGTTATATTAATAATTATTACTCTTAAATTTTAATTTGTTTGTTCTACTTTTCTTTAATATATTTTTAAAAAATGTCTTTTTCCTTTTCAACAATTATTTAATTTCAACTTTTCATGTCGATAACAAACTTATGAAAAACATATCTCTACATTTAATTATTTTAATGAAGATCACAAATTTTAATTTTATTCTTTTTAAAAATACATATTAAATCAAAACCGGACAAATAATTTAATAACTATAAATTTAGAATTAACTAAAGTAGACAAAACCTGAAGAGTTTTCAGTTTATCTTATTCGGAATAATTAATAAACCGTAACGCATTTTTTCAGTAAAAACGACAGCGTTTTATCAGATTCTTATAGCAAAACGATGTCGTTTTTTCATTCTTCTTATATTTCTGAACCCCACTTCACAACGGCCAAAGCCAGCCTCAATCACAGAGCAAAATGATCTGTTCACACTCCAAAAAACTAAAGCTTTTTTCAGACCAAATGTTAAATGTTTCTACATTTGGATATAAAAAGTGTAAAATATTGTGAAAAAATTTGAGTTCATTTGAGTTGATGAACTATTAGGGTTCTTGGGTTTTGTTGTTCTTGGTTTTTGATCCATTTGTTTTTCAGTTTTGTTGAAAAGAATTGTTCTTTATGATATAAAGAAAGAACCCCAGAAAGAAAGTTTTGATTTTTATTTGTTTTGTTTTGATTTGGGGTTGAAATGAAACGTGCTAAGTTCGACTCTATAATGTCAGTGAGTCGACTCAGATCGATTCAAGTTTTGATGGGTTTGTTGTTTGTGTATTTTTTCTTGGTTACTTTGGAAATACCTTTGATTTCTAAACTTGGGTTTGGTTTAGAATCGTATGAACTTATTTCTACACCGTTTGATAATAATTCCAAGTTTAGCAGGCTTAGTAGTGTTGGTGAGTTGAGTGGTTCTAGTCAAGATTCAGTTTTTCCTTCAAGGGTTATGTCAAGGAGAGCTAAAATGGGGTTTTCATTACCTCATAGGAAGATGGTAGAGTTTAAGAGAATTTCAGGTTTGGTTTTTGATGAGAAGGTGTTTGATAGTTTTGATAAGGAAGAGTTTTCTGAGCTGCATAAGGTTGTTAGGGATGCTTTTGTAGCTGGGAAGAAACTGTTTCAGGATATCGAATCGGGGAAAGTTCAGGGGGAGGTAGTGAGTGGGACTCAGAATCGGACTGAGTCGTGTCCTGACTCGGTGTCTTTGTGGGGTAGTGAGTTTGTGGCTGGTGGGAAGATTATGGTGATACCTTGTGGAATGACTTTAGGGTCTCATATAACAGTGGTGGGAACGCCTCGGTGGGCCCATGAAGAGAAGGATCCTAAAATTACATTGGTGAAGGATGATGATGAGACTGTGATGGTTTCACAGTTTATGATGGAGTTGCAAGGATTGAAGACAGTTGATGGTGAGGACCCTCCAAGAATACTGCATTTCAATCCGAGGTTGAAAGGGGATTGGAGTGGAAGGCCAGTGATCGAGCAGAATACGTGTTATAGGATGCAGTGGGGGTCTGCGATGAGGTGTGACGGTTGGAAATCCAAGCCTAGTGAGGACACTGGTGAGGAATTTATGTTGTTAATGCAATGCTTTTCCTTTTTGTATTCGTTAATTGTTTGGTCGTAATCGTTGTTGCACCTGTATTATGTATTGGTACGGGTAAGTTTCATATTAAGAGAAACTCTAGTTTTTTGCGAAATGCTAATTAGCCTTAAAGAGAAATTAATTTACTAGTTTTGGAATGAAGTGAGTTATAGTGAACCACGAATTTTCCTTTAAAGAGAAATTATTAAACCAGTATTGTAATGAAACGAGTCTCATTAGAATATAATGGTGTTGATATAGCTGACCCCACGTAGTTTGAGATTAAGTTGTAGTCAATCCGTATGCTGAGTGGTTGTTATTTACATGGTTGCTTCATGCTTGCACTTCTTCTTTAGGAAATGTTGGAATTATTAAGATTCTCATGTAGTTGAGTTGCTATTTTTGGTTGTTAAATGTCCAATTTTACAACTATATATATGGAAGGGAAGACTTTGAACTTCTCTGTGGCTGTCTGAGCTGAATTCTTACTAACCAGAAATTTTGCTAGATATTGTTATAGATGATTGAATCAGCTGTGTCTGATCAGTATAAAACTTGATCAAGCTGAATTCGGAGCTTTTAAAAAAAAATAGCTGTGGTGTATGTTCCAGCTTGCACGCACCTCGACTAATTGAACGTTAATGATTGATTTCTCATGTATAGTATACTGTGTTGTTGCATGGTAATGGTTAAGATTCTCACTTAGTATTGTCCGTGTTTGTGATTTGCTGTGGAATGAATGAAGTGGACGGACAGGTGAAATGTGAGAAGTGGATACGTGATGATGATGATCACTCTGAAGAATCAAAGGCCACATGGTGGTTGAAGAGACTGATTGGTGGGAGGACAAAGAAGGTTTCAATTGACTGGCCATATCCTTTTGTAGAGAAGAAGTTGTTTGTGCTTACTGTCAGTGCTGGCTTAGAAGGTTATCACATCAATGTAGATGGGAGACATATTACTTCCTTTCCTTATCGCACTGTGAGTATTGTCTAAAATTACTTTATCTTAATACCTTTTTGTGATGCTTATAGGTTTAAACATTTTCTTATGGTTGATAGGGTTTTACTCTTGAGGATGCGACGGGTCTGTTTGTTAATGGGGATATTGACGTGCATTCTGTATTTGCTGCTTCATTACCTTCAACACATCCAAGTTTTGCTCCACAGAGGCATTTAGAAATGTTACCCAAGTGGCAAGCTCCGCCACTTCCAGATGAACCTGTAGAGCTTTTTATTGGCATCCTTTCTGCAGGGAATCATTTTTCTGAGAGAATGGCTGTGAGAAAATCTTGGATGCAGCATCCATCACTTAAGTCTTCAAATGTAGTAGCCCGTTTTTTTGTGGCAATGGTAAGACTTGGCTTAGACACAAGTGTCCATTGATGAAAGCAATATCTCATATTTGGAGCCTTGCATGTGCTTATAGTTGAATTGAAATGTTGCAGCATGGAAGAAAAGAGATAAATGTGGAGCTCATGAAAGAAGCAGAATTTTTTGGCGATATAGTTATAGTCCCATACATGGACAATTACGATCTTGTTGTATTGAAGACAGTAGCAATCTGTGAATATGGGGTAAGTGCAAGGATAAAATAGGATTATGCTCATCATTAGATTTTCTCATCCTTTTAACATTTATGTACTCGTGGTATATTCCAGGTCCGTACAGTCGCGGCAAAGTATGTAATGAAGTGTGATGATGACACATTTGTAAGGATTGATGCTGTGATGAAGGAAGTTAAGAAAGTCCCTAGAGGTAGAAGCCTGTATGTTGGTAACATCAATTACTACCATAAGCCCCTTCGACATGGTAAATGGGCAGTCACCTATGAGGTAGACTCTCTCACTTTGTCAGTATAACACTTCAAATTTCTGTAGTCTACTGACTTCCAGGAGGGGGTTGAGGCATTGTAATTGATAGTCTATATTTGCAGTTTCTTCTGATTTCACGTGGTAAATCATAACCCTTATATATCCTTGAGAGTGCATGCCGAAGGACTACCATTGAAACTAGCCCTTGTCTTGCATGCTAACAGTAGATGGTAGAAGTTACCAAAGCAGCCCACTAAGTGAGCAGCAACAAACCAAAAGGCACCAAGCTCCAACATAGTAATGATGCAAATCTCAATTTGTAGAAAAATCGCTTCTTTTTTACTGGAATGGCAGTGAAGAGTTCATCCGTGTAGAGTCAGCTAATAGAAGATTTAAGCCAAAAGATGGCCCTTGACACCTTAATTTGAAATGGGACTGCCATGGAAAAGTATGCTTGGTCTTTTGTATCCCTGGTTTGATCCGGCCTTATACTGGCGTTGTACTAAGTTCAATACCAAGCCCATTGCAACCATCACTTTCTTCTCCCTTTCTTGTATTTTGATAGATTCTGGTTATGAGAGGATTTATGAAGAACCTTAGTTGCTTCATATGTAATGAATTGCTTTATGTCCTGAACCTCTTATACATTCACTAGTTACTGACATTCAGTTTTCTCCATGGGGGTTGACAGGAATGGCCTGAAGAAGATTATCCACCCTACGCTAACGGGCCTGGTTACATCATCTCATTTGACATCGCAGAGTATATAGTTTCCGAGTTTGAGAAACATAAGCTGAGGGTAAGTTACCTTGATCTTCTTTGTGAAATATTCCTAACCTGAACAGAAAAATAATTCTATCCAACATATATTTGACCCGTTGCAGTTGTTTAAGATGGAGGACGTGAGCATGGGAATGTGGGTAGAACAGTTCAACAGCTCAAGGCTCGTAGAGTACGTGCATAGCTTGAAGTTTTGTCAGTTTGGGTGCATTGATGATTATTACACTGCACATTATCAATCTCCAAGGCAAATGATCTGCCTGTGGAGAAAGTTGCTGAACCAAGGGAAACCTCAGTGCTGTAACGTGAGATGACAAGGTGCATACGCTGTTAGTGTTAGGCAATGCTGAAAAGGAAACGAGACAAGATAGATGACAAGGCGCATACCCTGTTAGCTAGTGTTAGGCACCGCTGAAAAGGAAGCAAGACAAGATAAGTTCCTGGGAAGAGCTTGTACATATAGCTCGAGTAAATTAGCCTATCATGCTATTATTATATTTACTTCATTCATTCATTACTTGTTTCTGTTGTTGGGGCGCCAGTCTTGTACCCCAGGCTAGTTGACACGTCAGTCTTGTGAAACTGTATGAAAACAATGATAGCTTAAGCTCTTACAATATAAAATTCAAGGGTGAATGGCTCATTTCCAATCTCATTTTGCAATTTACATTCTTCTATGTGCCTGTCAACTCTGACTATTTTTTGTGTTCCCTTGAGGGAAGTCTTTAAGGTTAATGTCAGCAACTTTGAGAGTTCTGATCTTGCTAACATTAACAGACTTTTATAGGTGGTGTATCCATATGTAGTTCTACAGAAACAGCATCCAATGTCATAGCTCTTTTTATCTATGTTGCATTGCTGACGGTTATATACGAGAGTGAAGGCGAAAAAATGGCATATAAAGTCCGATCAAAATGCTAGAATTTCTGACCAGAATATAGAACAGTAAAACAGTTGCCTTGTTATCAAGAAACCTAAATATTGCAATCCTGGTATAATAGAGGTGCAACTGAAGCTTATCACCAGCTAAGAGGCACTGTGAATTATCCTGTTGTACAAGCAAAGCATATAAAGAGAAGACAAAGAAGTTGAGAAAGAGCTGCATAATCAAGGTATTTTTAAGCTTGCAGAAAGACAAAGTTTGGAGCTTACTTCTGGGGAGGGGAAATAAGAAATACCAATGTGTTCACAAAGTATAAGGGTCTCTTGTCTTGAAACTTATACATCATTATTATTTATGTTTCATAATTGTGCCTCTAAATTAGTCCACTACTCACAAATACTAGGGTTATTATCTCTTGATAAATACTATAGTACTTGAATCTATCTGAAATGGAAAATGAGTGGGTGATCAAGGTAAACGATGAGCTGATGCATGTGGAGGATCTTACAACTGTGGAGGCAGAGCACTGGAAGAAGCGGTCCATATATAGAGTGCCTGTTGGTGTCACAGATGTGAGCAAGAAAGCTTACAAGCCTCAGGTAGTTTCTTTTGGTCCTTACCATCATGGCACAGATCATCTCAAGACGATGGAAGTTCATAAGCACCGAGCTCTTCTCCACTTCCTCAAGAGATCTGGAAAATCATTAACATGTTATATTGACTCCTTACAACAAGTGGCTCAAGATTTGAAAGATGCATATGATTTGCTGGATCCTGTATGGCAAAATGATACCAATGCTTTCTTGCGGTTGATGATTCTTGATGGCTGTTTCATGCTGGAGATTTTGAGAACAGCTGCTGCTGATAGTCTACTTATAGATCAATCTCAGCATCCTCAACAGTATGACTATGCTCCTAATGATCCGATTTTCAGCAATCATGGGAAGCTCCATCTCATGCCTTATCTCAAACGCGATATGCTGATGCTTGAAAATCAGTTGCCTATGCTCCTTTTGGAAAGATTACTTGCCATTGAAAATCAAGAGGAAAAGGTGTTTATCTCCCTCTTAAACACGTGCTCACGTCTCCTCTTAAAGTTTAAGCTATTTTACGTGACACTTTTTTATTTAGTTAACCACTTCAAGATTGATTAGTGACCTTTTCTAATCTAATTCCCCTTGCAGAGTGAAGGGTTACTCCTTGATTGCATTCAGCAGAACGATGAGCAATGTATTAATAAGCTCATACTGGACTTCTGCAATCCTCACAGCCGCGCTAAAGGACTTGGGAAATGTTTCCATGTATTGGATGTCTACAGAAAGAGCATACTTTGGGAAGATCCTGCGTTGGCCAAGACTCGTCCAAGGAAAGCACCCAAAGTTACTAACCTGAGTAGTGGCGATGAGATAATACGTTCTGCTATGGAGCTTCATGAAGCAGGCATTGTGTTCAAGATGAGTAAAACTAGAAGCCTCAAGGACATATCCTTCCATGGTGGTATCCTTAAGCTTCCTCTGATCGTGGTGGACGATGCAACAGAGTCAATGTTCTTGAACCTAATAGCTTTCGAGAGATTGCATGTAGGTGCAGGAAATGAAGTAACCTCATACATCTTCTTCATGGATAATATTATTGACAATACCAAAGATGTTAGCTTGCTACACTCTCGTGGCATCATCCAGAATGCAATTGGCAGTGATCAAGCTGTGGCTAAGCTATTCAATTCACTATCGAAGGACATTACGTTGGATCCAGATAGCAGCCTTGATCTAGTACACAAACTGGTAAGTGACTATTGCAAGCTGCAGTGGAATGAATGGAGAGCCAATCTCATTCACACCTACTTCAGAAGTCCCTGGGCCATTTTGTCTGTCATTGCTGCTATCTTTCTTTTCGCCCTCACCATTGTTCAGACAATATACAGCATCTATCCTTACTATTATCCACGTTCCTAACGACAATCTCCTCACATTGAAGTACAAAGACTTAACCTTTCTCTATTGGAGAAAGACGACGAGTGTTACCAAATTTTGGAGTGAAACAAGGAACTTATTCTGATCTGGTGCATCTTATTTTTAATTTAATTCTGATTCCTCAAGTTCTTAAAAATTTGGCCAAATCTCATGTCCCATAGCATGTCCATATGTCAATTATCACAAAAGTTATGTGGTCTTTATATGATGAATGCAGTACTTGATATCCTTCTTGCTCAAGGTCTATATGTGATTTCAGTAAGAAATGAACACGTCCCGTGTAATTCCAAGTGGGGTCTGGGGAGGGTGATATGTACGTAGATCTTACCTTACCTAGTGAATGTAGAGAGGTGGTTTCTGAAAGGCCCTTAGTTCAAGTCAAGGATATCAAAGCATATTTTAGTAAGAAATGCCTTTGCATGTGAACAATACTTACAAAATCTATTGACAATGTCTATACTTATTCTTTTTTGGACATTATCAAGAATCTGTTTATGCCTTACTTGTGAATACATCTACAAGTGTTTACATCATGTAGGGATAATAGGTCATCCATTTTTCAAGTAATGAAACTCTCTCTAAAAGAATTTTCATAAATGTTTGCGAGTTAGTGTTTACCCTATTCGGACTCAAAGAATAACAATCAGCGGTTCATCAAAAAAGAATTTTCATAAATTCATTTCTAGTAACTTAATAAGAGTTGCTGCGTGGATTCGCAGAAAAATTTTACTATGGGAGAGGCCCAACCAACCAAAGTTGGAAGAGGCTCCACCCATTTTTTGACATGTGGATCGTGGGGCCCAAACTATTAGTTAAGGGTAAAAAATGAAACCAAAAGGAGAGAGAATGTAAAGTTTGAGTGGGAATTGCAAGATAATTATGGTGTCCATGTCAACTTCAATTAAAATATTATATTGAAAGTGGAAAAATGCAAGGGAATAAAAAGTCATATTATTAGTTGATCAATATTATTTTTTATTTTATATCCACATTTATTTAACGTGTTGAATTGAATATCTATTAAAAATATTATTCTTATATTGAAATTTGTTTACACTCTATTTTCTTTAAACTCGCGTTACTTTTAAAAATAATTATATATTACAAGATAAGATAAGATTTTGCAAGACAATTGTGGGGTCAATTTAATACTATGCTGACATTTTTTT
>JAJOOS010022298.1:0-31615 GCA_029582725.1 Solanum chiquidenum | reverse complement strand
TTTCATTGCAGCAATACCATAGTTCAAATACCACACACAATTCATATACAGTATGTTAAGAGACATGACATAAATTATACTCACATTTCACACACACTGCATACATATATTGTTCACATGTACGCAAATTTCTTTCCAGCAATAACCATAAGTTTGCATATAAATTATATTCACATTTCACACACACTGCATACACATATTATTCACACACTCTGCATATAAAAATTTCTTTCCAACAATAACCCTTAGTTCATATTTCACACACATTTCATACACAATGTTTATAAAGAAAATGACATACATAATATTCACATTTCACACACACTCCATACACATGTATTCACACACAGTTCATACTTTTATCATTCAAATATTTTCAGTGGCACCTATACAATACATAGTATTTAGAAAAAAATCATACATAATTTTGACATTGCACACACACTGCATACAAAAATTCCAGGGGCACCTATACACTACACAAATTTCTTTATGCAATAACCATAAGTTTACATTTCAAACACAATGTTTATGAAGAAAATGATATAAATTATATTCACATTTCACACACATTGCATACACATATTATTCACACACACTCCATATAAAATTTTCTTTCCAACAATAACCCTTAGTTCATATTCCACACACATTTCATACACAATGTTTATAAAGAACATTGTATACATAATGTTCACATTTCACACACACTCCATACACATGATATTCACACACAATTCATACTTTTATCATTCAAAAAAATTCCAGGGGCACCTATACAATACATAGTAGTTAAAAACAAATCATACATTATTTTTGACATTGCACACACACTGCATACCAATTTTTTTGACACACATTCCATATACATGTTATTCACAAACACTTCATACTCTTATTATTCAAAAAATACCATGAGTACCTATATACTACAGAGTATTTAAATGATATCATACAATTTGATAACAATGTTAATAGTTAATATGCATGTCAATGTTGTATAATTAATAATAAATTTTAGAAAAATAAAAACTTTGAAAACAACAATAATAATAATGTGATATAACAAAAAATAACTATTTTCAGTCAATGTTGGGGTTTTGATAATTCATGTTCATCTTTTTTTGTTTTTCTTCTTGAAGAAGGTTTTGATGTTTCAAGAACATCAACATTTGTTGATTTTTTTGTTTTCTTCTTTTTCTTTGAGCAACAAAATCGGAATTTGAGTCTGAATCAGACTCTGGAGGGCAACATGATTTTTTTCCTTTCTCTTGTTTCCCCTTCGATTTGTCGGAGTCGAACTTTGGTTTGCTTCATTAATTTTGTCTTTTCGATTCTTCGAACGAGATGGACCAACATTGGTAGGAATTTCAACAAATTTCGGAGGGGGAGTTTCAAACATTATGTTAAAAGGATGGAGCATGAGCATCATCGACTAAGGTTTCATCAAATCTGGGGCTCTTTCTTGGAGTTTTCATCGATTTCTTAGACTTGATTAATCGGTTTGATTTTGGAGTGTTGGTGGGTTTTGGCGGTTTGATTTTGGAGAAGATGAGAAACAATGGAGAGAGAATGATAGTGGGTGGTGGGTTGAGGCGTGTGTGAGTGAAGAAATGTGTGGGTGTGGGGGTGGGGTGTACGATTGGTGAGGGTAACGGTAAACAAGGAAAATATATTGAGTAAATCCCTAAATTTGGGTAACTGACATTTAAAAAAAAAAAGTAAGTAAAAAATAAATTAATTACCTATTATTAATTAATATTAAAAATCTATAAATATATTAATGATTTATTAAATAAATATAATTTAAATTTAAAATAAATATAATTTTAACTGATATGTTATAACCAGTAAATATTCTGTTATAATCAAGAAATTTTTAAAAGTAGGTTTAAAACTGGTAATATTTACTCTTAAATGTGTATATGGGGTGATTTTTCCTTAAAAATAGTTGTCCCCAATACTTATTCAGTTTGAAAAATCAAAAGATAATTTATCTTATTGCGATTATTTTACTCTTGTTATTAATTATTACTCCTTGGGGTGTTCCTGGTTCGATTTTGATCGGTTATTCATTAAAATCAAAATCAAACCAATCTAGTCGATTTTTTAATTTCTAAAACCAAACCAAACGAAAAAAATAACCGTCGGTTTGGTTATTGTCGGTTTGATTTGGTTTGGTTCAGTTTTTCTGATTTATTTGGTTTGAAAGTAATGTTTTTTTAGGACGTTCGTATCTCGATAGACACAAACACCAAGTACATGAACATTTCACAAAAAAGTTAATGTCGGTTCAATTAAGCAATCAATACTAGAGTTTCATTACACGAATAAAGTGATCAATTAAGAGAAATTGTGACTATTGTGAAGTCCGGTAGGTAAAGACTAAAATGAATTTCGATAGACTTGGACTTGGGATTGTTATAGTTGGACTAAAGTATTGGGCTTGAGAAAATGGTAAAGTTAAAGACTTAAGTTAATTAAAATTTAACGAAATATTTTTAATTTATTTATGAATAATATATAAATAAATATTAAATTTATATATCTAATTTATCAGTTCGATTTGGTTATTTTTTAGTAAAACCAAAATCAAGCAAAATAATATCAGTTTTCAAAATTTATAAACCAAACCAAACCAAATATCGATTTTTTTAATCGATTTGGTTTGGATTGCGGTTCGGTTTGGTATTTTAACCATAACCGTGAACAACCCTAATTACTCCTTCTGTCCCAATTTATTGACACATTTCAGATTTTGATGTTCAAACAAATAAATCTTTGATCATAGTTTTTTTATATATCTTTAAATATTTTAAATTATCAATTATTGGGAATTATAGTTTTTTTACGTAGTTTACAAATAAACAAATTTTATTGATTCTCAAAAAATGAAATGTGTCACATAAATTGAGATAGAGAGAATATTCAACATCTAATAGTACATTTCCTAAAACAATAAATTTAATATATTCAAATGGCAATATAGTATTATTATCTCTATTGCTTATTATTTCTTAAAGTGAGTGTCAAGTCAATACTAAATAAGAAGGGAAGTACCCCCCTCTCCCCCCGTCTCATTTTATGTGACACTTTTTGAATTTCGAAGTTCAAATTAGTCTATCTTTGACCGTAAATTTTTCATAGATCTTTTAAACATTTTGAATTAACAATTAGTGTGACTTATAATATTTTTTACGTAGTTTACAAATATATATAAATTTCATTATAAAAAAATTGAAGATTTCATGCGTAAATTTTCAGTCAAACTTAAACTATTTGACTCTCAGAAAATGATAAATGTCACATGAATTGAGACAATAGGAAGTAATAAGTTTTGCATGAAAAAAAAAACGAAATCATCATCTCCACAAATATTGGACATAAAATTTTAGAAAAAAGACTAGCTAGTAAGTAGTAACTATTTTTTGGTTGACTACTTCAAAGAGGACTGACTTGTGAGTTGTGTACTGAAGAATAGTCATTTACACGTACTAAACATCATATCAAGTAAGGGGTGTCATAATATTAGCTTACGAGTTTCTCTCGAGTAGAGGCAGATTTGTAGCAACATGTTAAGCAACATGTTAAAGACAAAAGTCTCATATTAATGATTAATGAGATTGGTGAACTTTTTATAAGTCTTGAATAATCTTTTTTCCTTTAAAGAATGATAAAAGTCTCACATTGATAATTAATGAAATGAGTGGACTCCTTATAAGACTTGGGCAATCATCCTTCCTTTACGCTAGCTTATGTGATTAATGAGATGGGTGAACTCTTTATAAGTCTTGGATAATCTTTTTTCCTTTAAAGAATGATAAAAGTCTCACATTGATAGTTAATGAAATGAGTGGACTCCTTATAAAACTTGGGCAATCATCCTTCCTTTACGCTAGCTTTTGGGATATAAGTTAGCCTAAGACCTAATTTAACTCAACCACAACTTGCAAATCACCAATTTTCGGGAATCCTCACAAAACGGATGAAGATATTCTCTAGAAGATGCATAGTGTACTTTCTGCATTAAACCCTAGCAGTCATGTATATTATCATGGAAAAATCTATATATTCCAACACCTATAATGATATAATTTTATGTTAGGAGTCCTTTGATTTTAATACAAGTTATGATAAGATTAGTTATGGTGTGATAAATTATGTTGAGATTGCTTCTTATTAAGTGTTTGATTTGTTGTATTTAAATAAAATGCATTGCATAAATTTTAAGAACAAGTTATTTATTTACAAAAATTCCCTTCAAGAATGTGAAAAAATTGATGTATAAAAATCTCGAGATAAGTTATTTCGGGATTACTATACCACCCAAGATGAAGGATAATTTACTCTGATAGTAGTTATTACTCCTGGATAAGGTATCCCAAACTTTCCAAGCAAACAATAAATGACACTATAATATAATCTCAAGACTATTTGATGTTATCCTACACACCAAACGAGGAGGATGATTAGATAATAGGCTAATGAACTACTCCCTCTATCCCATTTCATACGAGTCACTTTCCTTTTAATCAATCCAAAAAAAAATGACTCGTTTTTATATCAAGTATAATTAAAATATTCATTTTCTCCTTAATCAAATGATTTATAGCCACATAAATAAATATCATTTATTTTAGACTACAAGGTTCAAAAAATAAATTCTTTTTTTCTTAAACTCTAAAATACTCATTTTACCCGAAATAATTTATAGCCATATAAATAACTATCATTTATTTTAGCTCATAAATTAAAAAAGCTTTATTTCTTGAAACTTCGTATCAAATCAAACTAATTCATACAAAATGAAACATGAAAATAATAAGCAGTCATTAAGGTCAACTCAGTTCATTCGAGCCGGTACACACGTACTTTGAAACTACGTAGCTATTTCCAACACAATTGACACGGCTAACCATTTGAAAGGTCAATGGAAACGACACATAACTCATAGTAGTAATTTGTCAATGCAATTATTTTCATATTAATTAATGGAAAAAAATTTTGGTCATAAGTTGGCCAGAATGGTAAAAAGGTATGTTCACACTATAAATTAGTTTATTTTTGGACACTTTTACCCTTTAACTTAAATATTGAATATATTACTCAATTATGTTTCCAAGACATTGAAAATGATTAATGAGATTAATTATTGATGATTTTCATAATTAAACATGAGAAAGGAACCACAAAATTCACCAAAGAAAATATACGTCTCACCCACTCTTCTTTCTTGAAATTTTCAAGATCTAAAAAAAAAAAAACAGTAGTAGTAAAAATATATTAAAAAAATATATATCTTTTTCAATTTCTAAATTTCCTCCTTTCTACTTATTCTTTTTTGTTTATTTATTTTTCATTTCTTATTTCTTAATGATTAAAAAAAAAGTACAAAAGAGGAGTAAAGTGCAGGCTATCTATATTACTGTATAATTTCTAAACATGAAAAAATAAATTATATCTAAATTTAAATATTAAAAATGTATCTCTATAATACTCAAATTAAAAATATGAAATTCACCAAGTTGACAAAACAATTACTCTTATTTATTTAAAGGAGTTGTTGTTATGCATGAATTTTTTAGAAAAAAGTTAAATGATAAAAATATATTTTATCCGATTATACTTAGACGGTATGTGAGTGAAATATGAAGAAAACTGAAATTACCATCATGTGTCCTCCATAATGTGACTACTTTCATATCCTCGAACGTATATGAATCACATCAAATACAAATAAAGACTCGTTAAAATTAATGATCACTTTATAACACAAATGTTGATGGTGCTTCATTGACAATTATACTAACTAGGAAAGGATATAGAAAGTTCTTTATGATTTCAAAATAATTTTTTATAAAAAACATTGAAAGACAAACATTTTCATAATTCTCTGATGATAATGACAACACAAATTTGTTAAACATGAACTAGATCAAAGTTTCTTCGCACATATATTTTTCTTTATTAGTATTAATTGTTGTTTTATAAAAAAAATGTTTGCTATTAAATGATACGTTAAAATATTAAGTATACACAATTATAGTCACAATATATTTTTTTTCCTCTCAAATTAATATTCTTTTGAAACTGATTAAGAATTTTTAAAATTAAGTAATTTTATTGTATTTATTATATGAATAAATTTAAATTACCTATTGTAATTTTGTTTTTTCTGTTTTTCACTTTGTTTGTTTTGCTTTGCTGCATTTACTTGTGTTTTTGATAAAAGAGGCTTACATGCCTCACTTTTAAATTAAGAAAAGATAAATTACCTATTTAAATAATTATTTAAATTCAATTATATATAATTTTTTAAATATAATGTAAAACAGTTCAATAATAACAGTCAAAATTCAAAATACTTTAGAAGTTGTAGATATTGATATAATAAAGAAATACTAAAACTCATATGGTTCATAAGTGTTGATCCTATTTCACAACAACCCAAGATAGTTACACATTAATGTTGTTGTTTTGATATTTGTTAATTATTAAGCTTTAAAAAATTAAACTACATATTTAAATATTATTCTTTAAAAATATTAAATTACGTATTTAAAACTACATATTTGAAAAATCAAACTACCTATTTAATTATTATGTTTTAAAAAAATTAAATTACGTAGTTCTATAATGTGTTGATTTTTACAATTCTAAAGTATTTTGAGTTTTGATTATCATTATTGAAATATTTTTCAAATTATATTTAAAAACATATTTTTATTTATATTATTAACATGAATTTTAATTGTCTCCTTCAATAGAAAATTCTATAGTAAATGAAAATATTTTTTTTCAAAATGTATATCCTAATGGGAAAATCCTTTTGGGCATAAAATTTTTAGCCAGAATTATAAAAGGACATGTTCACACTATAAACTAGTTTATTTTTGGACATTTTTTCCCTTTAACTTAAATATCGAATATATTTAAGTTAAATGAAAATTCTATATTAAATAAAAATAATTTTTTTAAAATGTATATCCTAATTATGTTATACTTTATTTACATATATTACTATTATATAAATATATTCTAATTTAATATAGTATCCTACATAAAAATACATTTATTTTAAAGTATTATAATTGATTAGTAGGTATTGAGTGATCTTTTATTTATTTGTTTTGAAACATCCTCTTAATTAATATTATTGGAGTAATTGTATTTTGTATTCATGGTTAAAATTTGTAAAATAATTTCATCAATGTCTATATATCTAAATTCTTGTTTGGAATGATTATGATATAAAAATCTAATGTGTTATTCATGGCATCGTTATAAATGTCTTATCATCAATTCTTTTTTAGAACTATCTAATTTCCAAAATAACATTATTTTTTTTCTTGAAAACATCCATTATATATATAGATTAATCTATTTAGTTGATTATATTTAAATAAAAATTCAACTAATTTTTTTTTAATCTACGCTTAATTATTACATTTTACTAAATTTGTATTACAAAATAATTAAGTATAATCTTAAGTAAATAAGGTAGTCATTAGTAGTTATTATTAATGAGAAATTTAATTGTCTTCTTTAATAAAGAGATTTATTTTAAGCGAAAAAATAATTTTTCAAAGTATGCATTGATACCTTATGAACATTTTTTTAAGGTACAATTCAATTTTTTTTTATTAACTGAACAATATTTATTTTTAAAAATAAATCAAATGAACTATACACATACACAAAAAAATTCACACAAAAATATTTTTTTATTAACTGAACAAAATATTCAGATAATGATAAGCAAATAAATGCACACATACGATGTTTAAGGCTGAAATTAATCATTGAAATAAAAAGATTTTAAAAAAAAGTTAATAAAAATATTACTGAACTTTGTGAGAAATATCACATTAAAGGAAGTTTTTAAAATTACCTTGTATGTAATTAACTTATTTATAGTGTTATGTCATATTTTCACTATAAAATATCAAAAGAATTTGTAACACGAATAATTACTTTCTTATTTTTTAATACATAAAATTCATCTTACTATTAAATTTATCACACGTAATTTATCTTTCTATATTTATCACATAAAAGTACAAACTTTATTTAAAAAGATTTGTTATTATCTGAAAAGAATAGTCTTTAAAGTTTATCATAAAAAATATTTTATTTATTTTTTAAAAGATGATTATGAAATATAATATTCAAATGAGTATCTTTTTTTTTTGAAATAGAATATTCAAATGAATATATTAGCGAAGAAAAAAGATAATCGAATCATATTATTTTTTAATATTGATGATAGTGTATTAAATATACTATAATGAAATTAAAACAAAGAAAACAAATGTAATATTATCCCCAACAAATTTTGTGTTATGAAATTAGATATTAACGAATTTTTTTTTTTTGTACTTGATTTTAGAATTGGATGATTTGTATATAATAAAAATAAATAAATTTTATTTTACAAGTTCAAAATTAGAAAATCATTGATAAACTGTATCCAAAAATATCTTATGAAATTAGAATTTGTATAACTTAATTTTATATGTAATGGAAAAGAAAAGAGAAAGGATGACAAAAAAGATGAAGTTAGAAAGAGTGAATTAGGAAGAATTAAAAGAAGGTGAAGTAAGATTATAATGAATCCCACATTATAAAGTCTATTAAATAATTTTCTTCACACAATTAATAATAATTCTAACTCACTAAACATAATAATTGTTGTTCACACGTATTTTTAGAAGCTTAGGAAATAATTGTAATAAAAACTTGACTTTACTTTAAAAGAGAAAAAAGTTATATTAGAGTAGTTTTTTTATAATTCTGGCCAAATTATGGCCACATAATTTTAACCATTTAGCACTTCCCAAACAGTTGCCTAATCATCTTATTGATCTGTATGTCAAGTTAATGTCATTATAATTAGTCGAGTTACTCGCATGCTTGGCGGGCTTAGTTGATTGACTCAAGAAACGGAGACGTCACAAAACCCAAGAAAATCTACACAATAACTTTTACTTTCTCATAGTCAAACATAGAAAGACAAAAATAAGTAGCATAAACTCCCTTTTTTTTTTTTCAAAACCGCTACTTCACCGGCGCTATCTTGTCGGAGAAGGAGACAGTTACTGGCCGGAGGCGGTGTTAAACAATATGAAAGTCATTGCTTTAGTCAGTGGTGGCAAGGACAGTTTCATAATTAAGTATAATCTTTCATCTTTTCTTGTGACCTGATGTATTCATTTCTCTATTCCAACATGCTAGAAAATCTGAGGTGTGTCTTGGCATGGACCAACTGATTCCCCTTAAATTCAAAAAGACATGCCACAATTTTTCCGTCGCTCTGCAATGGAGGAAGAGATGTTTTGTTGTCTCTGTTTTTATTTCACAAAAAAAGTACCTCGAGCATAACTGACTTCCCCTTTTCATTTGATTGGCCGGAGTTAGTACTGCTTCCCTAGCTACCAACCAGGTGAAACAAGCCACCTTGTGAGGTACATTAATTTTTCATATCATCTTCCAAGGCCATGGTAGAAACATTTCAGCTGGCTTGTCAAGATGTCTATAAGCTGATTTTATTGTGAACTTCCCATTGTTGGCCCTCAACCATTGTAAACTATCCTCATTTGTGTCAAGGTTTTTTGCCTGCTCCAAAGACTTGTAGAAATCGGCTTATTTGTCTATTTCCCAATCATTCAACCTCTCCTAAAAGATAGGTTCCATCCTTGGTTGTCTCTGACTTCTGCTACTGTTGCTTCCTTCTATTGGTTCAAATTATAAATCTCAGGATGCAATTGTTGTTTCAAGGAGTGTTGTCCAACCCACACATCATTCGAGAAGAATGTCTTCCTTCCATTTCCTACATCAATTTTTGAATTTCCGCATATTTTAGACCACAAATTCCTGATTGTTCTCCATAAACCAACCCCATAAAGGCTTCTATCTTCCTTAGTAATCCATAAGTTGTCCATTGCAAATCTGGAGATTATAATATCTTTCCACAGTCCTTGTTCTACAGAAGCAAACCTTCACAACCACTTCAAGTGGAGACTCTGTTTTGAACTTTGAGATTCTTTATCCCTTCTTTTTTGTTGTTTAACACCATATCTCATTTCACCAAGTGATATTTCTTTACCCCCTCTCCATTTCCTTGCCATAAAAAGTCTCTCCTAATGGATTCTAACTTCTTTTAAACTCTCCCTAGCATAGGGAATAAAGACATCATGTAGGTTGGCATAGCATCAAGCACACTATTAATTAGTGTCAATCTTTCACCCAAGGATAGGTATTGGCTTCTCCAATTTACCAGCTTTTTTTCACACTTCTCCACCACTGCATTCCATATATTCTTTGATTTACTGTTTGCTCCTAGAGGCATCCCTAGGTAAGTGGTAGGCATTTCTCCCACTTTACCTCCTAAGATGCCAGCTAGTCTGTTGATTTCTGGGACTTCATTTACGGGGTGGACAAAACTTTTGCCCTAGTTTATATGTAGTCCAGTGACAACTTCAAATAGTATGAATATGATCCTTAGATGCTTTAGTTGTTCTTTCTCTGCACCACAGAACACTAGTGTGTCATCAGCATATTGCAAATGGGAGATAGAAAAGCCCCTGGTGTCACTATCATTAATCCAAGACCCTCTGATCATGCTATTTGATTGTGGTGTTTTCAACATGTCACTTAGTCCTCCCATAGCTAGGATAAAAAGGAAGGGGGAGAGGGGATTCCCTTGCCTTAATCCTCTTTCAGAGGGAAGAAACTAGAGGGGGTACCATTTATTAAAACTTAGAATTTGACTATTCTCACACAATACTTCAACCAATTTATCCACCTATTTTCAAAACTCATCCTCTCCCATGTTTACCACATAAAGTCCCAATTGAGGTGATCATTGGCCTTTTCTATGTCCAACTTACATAGAATTTCAGGAACTTTAGTTATTTTCCTCACATCTACACATTCATTGGTTATAACTATGACATCCATGATCTGCCTACCCTTGATGAATGCGAATTCATGTGTATCCACCAGCTTTGACATCACTTTCTTGAGATTTCCTTGCTCTTAGGCCTGCTGTAAGGCAAATAAGATCAGGAAGAAGGGGATTTGGTTCTTCCTTATATTTAAACAGGCTCTAATCATGATTTTGACGCTATTATGATACCTCCCTCTGTTGCAATAGAAATCGAGAATGGAGGTGACTTCGCTACACTTGTTTATAGTTGGAAATTTCAACTCGAAGGCCCTAGTACTACTGACTTTGTCCATGTCCTATATAAACCTCTAGATGCATTGGGTTATTGATGCGATCATTTGATGATTGAAGATTCTAAAAGGAAATTGTTTCAGAATACAAATACAAATATCTCAGAATCAGTGTGGACCTAACTAAAAGTAAAATGCAGGTGAAGTAAATTATCTCTATAGACGATAATAATAGTTGAGTTGGTCAGTGTAACACTAACAGCATGCCTAGTGTTTTTCAGGATTCCTTTTATTCTGGTTAGACTTGTATGTTTCTGCTGCAATAGTATGAGACTGACATAAAGAATCCAACATTTGTGTAAAAGACAAATTAGTTATATTGGAATGATAGAACCTGAATGCCGAGAATTTATATAGCCACACCGGAACTAATTTCAGGTTGAGTTATAGTTTATTGATCCACTTTCTAGCATCTTGATGTCTCCCATCTACTAGTGGAAATTTCCTTTCTTATTTACAAGAATTCTGATCGTAAGTTTTGTTAATAAGAAAGATAAGTGATATTCTCCTCCTCTCCCTAATACCACGTTTTCATTTAAAATGTTCGGTAACTGTATCTGCAGGTTGGGCACCAGATAGTTGTTAGTTATGCTTAATGCATGGGACTCACATTATTCCGTAACGAGAGAACTCTGCCTGGGACCAGGTCCCTGCGTTTGTGAGACACTGAAGCATACAATCTCGTCTGCTCTTCCTATTGGTGTAGGACACTGCACTTTTCGCCTACCACCTGATATGACAGCTCTACAGTTGTACTCCATTTGTATCTGGACGAGAGCACTCTGCCATGGACCAGGTCCCTGCATTTGCGAGGATCACCAAAACACCTAGAATATAACATCTTCCCCCTTTTTGATGATTACACACAAATATTCCTCACACTAAGTTTATTCATTCATTTCCCTGTCAACAGTCCCAATAACAAGGATCTGGTTCCTTGTTAGATCAATAAGTTTGTTAAATCGTCAAAACTTCATATCAACTTCAAACTAACATCTCATATCAGCTTCGAACTAACATTTTCCCCCTTTTTGATGATAACATACTTATTCACCAGTTCCCCTATCAACAAAAACTCTTCAGGTAACTGAAGTTTCATCATCCCCAAAGTTTGTCAAATCATCAAAATATCAAAATAGCATTTTCCCCTTTTTTGATGATGACAAACAACTTTTTCCCCCTATCGGGAGGACCAGGTCCTCTTCAAGTAGCTAGCATTGATTCCCCCCCTATCGGCATGACCATGTCCTCTTCAAGTAGCTAGCATTGATTCCCCCTATCGGCATGACCCATGTCTTCTTCAAATAGCTAACATCATTGATCTTATACCTTAACAATTTTCCCCCTTTGACATCATAAAAAAGGATTTAAGCAGTAAACCAAGTTGACAAAAATGCAATTCAAGCAAATTCATGGCCACTTGGGCAACACTGAGCATGAGTAAAAAAATGCATAAAGTAAAGAGACAAGCCAGTAGAAACACGACAATTTTCATTCATAAATAAAAGATCAGTCATCAAAGCATTGCAAATATGATTACGAATGAAAACCAGAACAATGCCCACTTAAGTTCGATAGAGAAAAAAAAAAGGAATGAGGACTGATTTAGAAAGTTAGGAAGAGAAGGGATGACTTAGAGGCAAAGGAGTGAAAAAATAGAATAAGTAGAGCATATCCTTTAGCATGGTATTTTTCAGAAGCTTCTTTTAAAGTTCCGCATGCGTTGCTGCCCAAGTTACATGTTGAACCTTCAGGGCAGCCAATTTTTTTATTTTTTTTTAAACCTGATCCCCCGGATAGTTCTATTTCAGAAGTTGTGCCTTTAGGCAAGACATTTCAGTATCTCTGTTATCTATAAGAGCTATCATAGCTTCCAAAGCAAGACTGAGTTTCTCATGCTAGAAAGATTGATGAAATCAAACGCACTCACGGCCTCCGAGATAAACAGATCAATAATTGAGGAACCGTATCAATTTGTTTTTTTTATCAGACACCCTCTTGTTCAGAATATCAACTTCCCCCTTTTTAACATCATCTTTTCCACATCTTCATTTTTCTTGGTGGACCTGGTCCCTCTTCATACTTAAAACATCTTCATCATAAAAATCTCCAGTAGGAACAAAGAGTTTGACCATTTGAAGTGTTTTTGAGAGAGGAGAAAAGAGGGCTTTAAAAGTTTTTGATCTCGAAGGGGGATTTGAAAAGAAATATGGAGTATAAAGAAAGTGAAAAAGGGTGTATTATGTGAAAGAATGTGTCATTTAGGCATTCAAAAGATGGGACAACGATCAGATACCTGAATGACAGACATGTGGCAGTTGTAACGGTTCACATGCATAATTCAAACTGCAATGTTAAGAGTGCTAACCTTTGAGAACGGACCAGGTCCCTCTCTGAAGTTTGAATGTGATTTGCCTATATTTGTCCTGACCTCTCATTTCCTTCGGTCCTTTTTCCATGTGTGTATACCTATAAAAGGTATGAAACTGAATTTGCTATTACATACATAACTGAAAAGCAAGGATACCTGCTCCCTCTTGCATAGTCATGGGAGAGTTGATTGCTTCAGGCAAGATCCATTCAATCCGATTTCAACATTCCCAACTTCAGTTTGATTATCTCAGTCAGGTTTTCTAAGAGCTTCAAGTTGCTGCTTGATCGACAAGAATTGATCTTATCAAGTTGCATTTGCTACATTCTCTGCCTCAGTTGATGAAAGAACAATTGAATCTTGCCTTTTAGTTCCCCATGAGTGAGAGATCAACCTATAGCATAAGCCACTCCTGAGGTACCCTTTCCATCAACTTGATACTCAACATAATCAGCATCACTATGTAATCCAAATCAAATGTCTCCTGATGGACAGAATAGGACCGGCTCCCATGTCTTCTGCAAATGTCTCAAGATCCTCTCAACAGCCTTCAAATGTGATTTCTTTGTACAAGAATGGAATCTATGAACCAGGTTCATCAATATCCTGTTTCAAGTTAGTGCCCATGAGAGTATGAATTATCTAGGCATCTATAACATGAAACCTTTTCAGCACCTTCTTTGAACTGGTACCAGGTCCATGTCTTAGTTCAGACATCAATTGCCCTGATCACGCTGTGTTATGTTCTTCCATTCAGCTAAGTCACTGTGAGTACATACATGTTCTTGACAAATTAGTCCTTGCTTAAGCCTTGGGTGAAGATGTCAGCCACTTGATCTTTCATTTTGCAAAACTTCATGATGACATTACCCCTTTTTAACATTGTCCTGACTTCAAGTATGTTAAGCCTTTTGAGAAGCTCATTGATATACTTTTCTGGACAGCCAAGAGTACCTTTAGAGGTTTGCTGAATGTGTAGCTCTAAGAAGAAATATCCCATCGTGCTCATTTAGAACTCACTACCCATGAATGCGGCAAACTCTCTTTTGAAGCCATTGTAGAAGAGGAACTTGGACAACCTATCAGCTTGTTGGGGAACCGAGTGTCATACTTTGCTTCTTTCAAACTGAGTTTGATCAGCTTCTTCATTCTCACCTTCAGAATTCACATTATCAGTTTGAATTGCATCATCTTTGTTCAGCACTGTCTACAGGACCGGGTCCCTTATCAGTTCATCATCTGCATCATCTTTCTTGAGATTGCTAGATTCATGAAGAGGAAATTCTTCAGCAAGCTCATTGTTTAGACCATCTCTCTGAATCTAAAGCAGCCCTTCCATCTAAGAATCTTCTTTCTTTTGCAACTCCTCAATTCTTCCTGACTCATCAAAAATCAGATAACCACCTTATTATATGCCTAATAAGCCATGCTGGAGGAAGAGTATCCCACAAATACTCTTTCAACATCATTGAGATTACATTTCTCAATATCATCATTTTGGTCACAAAACATGTACTATTCACCATTTCAGCCCAAAAGTCCTTTGGAATATTAACAACCTATATATTCTACTTGAAGGATGGTCTAATCTATTTCCTTTTAACACAAGCATCACAAACTTTGTCATCTGTAAATTTTATTTTGAGACACCTCCACCTTTTCTGCCATCGCCAAATGAGACACCTCCACCTTGAAGTGCCTTGAGAGAGAAAAAGTTTTCAGTTTCCCAGTCACGTGCCTTGAGCATCCATTATTCATGAACCAACACTGATTGCTGCTACTTCTTCTCACAAGAATACCATATCACTTGTTAGCCTTGGGAACCCATTTGAGACGGAGTTCCCAGTAAGCAGATAACAGAGTGATAAGAAAATCTTTTGTCCAGTGAGGCAGACTGACTTTCTTCAACTTGGGACCATACGCAAGACCATGTCCTTTCTTCAGTTTATTCCTCTGTTGGGAATAGTTTGAAGAACTTTCTTCATATTTTTTCAGAACAGGACAATCCTTTTTAAGATGTCCATCTCGACCACAATGCACACACAACAGATTATCTGCATCAAAAACAGATTTGTTGTGAGGATGGTACGGAGAATCTATCTTCTTGCAGCCCATCCCTTTTCTACGGTTGTTTCCTTGACCAATTAGATCTGTAAGGATCTTAGAGGAATTGGTCTATTTGAGGGATTTTTCAAGTTCTTCTTTTACACAGACCATGTCCCACTCCAACTCAAGATTTCTTTTCAAAGACAATTTCATATTCATTTCAGTAGTATGCAACTTATTTTCAAGCTCCAGATGCAAGCTTCTTGCCTCGTTTTTTCCTTTAAAAACTGTAGTAGTTACCCCCTTTATCTTTTCCCTCAGTTCTAGATTTTTAGCTTCTAGAACAACTATTTGATTTTCAATATCAGATATTTGGGGAACTAAAACAATTTTTCCACTTTGAGAGATGTCTAGGCTATTGTTCATGAGATCATCCTCAGTAGTTAGCTTACTTATTACACCAAGTAATACAACAGCCAGTTTTCTCAATTTACTGGTAGAAAAGGTATTCAAGTTTTGCCTGAAATATGATAGGGTTACCTTTTCATTAGCATCCTCCTCATCTGACTTTTCCATGAAAGCATCATTAGAGTGCTTAGAATCATCTGAATCACTTGAGGAATTTTCCCATGCAGCCATATCCTTCTTCACTGCCTGGAAAAAGGCTTCCTTTCTGCTTAGCTTAGAACGGACCTGATCCCCCTCTTTGTATTTACCTTCTTCAGTCTTGACAAATTTCATGTGGTGAGCTTTGTGCATAGGACAGTTTCCAATGGAGTGGCCTGGTAGATTGCACTTGCAATACACTTCACTTGAGCTGGTAGCCTTGTCATGTTTTTGTTTCTTCTAATTAGCCTCATCAATCAGATTTGTCCTCTTGTCTTTGCCCTTGAGAATGAGACCTTCCCCTTTTCTGTGCATCTCATGAGCTTGAAGATGCTCAAATAGTACATCCAGAGTTATTACATCATGTTCTCTTTTCTCATTGCCAATCACAAAATTATTTGTCCAAGATCTAGGAAGAATTTTCAGTATCTTAGAGATTTGATTGCCAACATGGACTGGTTCTTCAAGGAACATGAGCTCATCTGTAATGGTGGAGAATCTTGTGCGCATTTCATGAATGGGTTCACCTTCTTTCAGGGTGAAACCTTCAAACTGAGAAATAAAGAGATCTAACTTAGATTTCTCAACAGATCCCAGATTTCCTTGGCTGATTCACAAGATGAGATCAGATCATATTCATTTACACTAAGGCCACACATCAGTAGCTTTCTTGCTTTGTGATTTTTCTGTACTAATGATCTGCCAGAATCATTATATTATTTTCGAGTTTTGGGAATGACTCTTGTGACATCTCCATCTTTAACCTCCATAGTTGGCACATAAGGACCTTTACATGTGACGTCCCATACTTCAATGTCCTCAGCCATGAGATAGTCTCTCATCCGAATCTTCCAATGTCTATAGAACTGACCATCAAGAAGAGGAGGTCTTGTTGAGGACTGACTTCTTTGCTAATACAGTGGTGACGCCATTCCTCGCATGAACTTCTCTCTAGGTGTTAACCAGATAGAGAGCCCAAGCTCTGATACCAATTGTTGAAATGTATGCGTTCACTTATCAGTCAAGGACTATGTTCTTTGACTCAGCAAGAATAGTAACTAACAATATGCGTCCACTTGTTTCGATGGGACCAGGTCCTCAGCACAGTTACAATAACAAACAGCAAAAATAAGTGTTGAAAGTAAAAATTGAACAAACAACTTTATGTGAAAACCTCCTTGCTCAAGGGAGTAAAACCACGACTTGTCTCAACAGGACTTTTCAAACTGCTTCTACTAATCTTCTCCAAGCAAAAGTAAAGGTCATTTTACAAAATGAGATTAGCCTGCTAATCACCACACTAAGCAATACCTCTTATCGCTTAGCTGAGCCAGAGCAGATACAACACTGTCCACTATACTAACCCTCGCTGATTAATACATAATTTTCTAAGCGGATACCACACCACCCACTAAACCACCTAACTTTAGAAGATTTAGATTTTGACTAAGTGACACACATGTTGCCCACTAAACCACCACCTTCAGGACGATTTAGATTTTTAGAAACCGAAACAAGATCTGAATCCTTTATAGATTAGGAACAGATTTACAATGTAATCACATAAGACACAAAGCTCAAAATACAACAAAAACTCTTCTTCACTCCATCAGGTCCCTTTGTTGAGTTGAGCAATGTTCTTCCTTGAAGATGGTCTACTTTTCAAGTTGATGAATTTTTAGAGAAAATCCAAGTTTTGTTTGCCAAATCTTAAGTTTGTGTTTTGTGTTGAGAGATTATATTAAAATGAACAAAAACTCCTTGGCACCGCCCATTGGTTGAGAGCCTTGTTTTTAGAAAAGATTGTGCACCTACAACATCAGAGGTGGCAACTTTTATGACAGCTGTCTTGTCACGTTTTCATATCGCAGTCTTGCAGGGACCAGGTCCCTTGCAAACTTCTTTGTGGGTTCTTGAAAAGGCTTGATGGCTGACTTCCTTCTTAAGAAGAATGAATTTAATATGGTGTTTGTCATGTAGAAAATATCAACCATAAAGAGTTATTACCCATTGGACAAACACCCTCGTTGTTTTACTCGAAAATATATATAAAAGAAAAATGACAAAGTTTTTGAAAAATCGATTAAACCTATTGTTGAAGAGAAATCGAATTTCCAAAAGGACAGAGTCGCCACTTATTTTTTAGTAAAAATCAAGAAAAAAAACTTCAAGGGTTTTTCAAAAGATTTAAACAGACAAAATCAATTGAAAATAAAAGGGTTCGAAGTTCAATGTACATTCCGAGAAGGTGTTAGGCTCTCGGAATGTCCTCTAACTTGCGGTTGATCGGCGATTTGACAAAAAAAAGACTTTGACTAATTTTTGAGAAAATATTAACTAAGTAAAAAGAAATTCGCTTTTCATTTATTTATTTATTTTTATTTATATATTTACATTTTTAATATTCATTATTATATAATTATCTTGAGGGAATAGGACTAAGGGGGATTTTCTTAAAGGGAAATAAATTAAGTGTTGACAAGACTAATATTAGCATAAGAACTAAATAATAAATTATATATACCTTAATTTGAAAAATAAAGTGAAATGACCATTCTCGGGAATTTAATTAAATTAAACCATAAGATAATCAAAGTGTTAGTCAAATACAATAAAATAAAGAAGAATAAAGAAAAGGAATATCAAATTTGGGCCTTTGGCCCAAATCCCCCAACTCTTGGACCTGCTGAAATTTTCTTGGGCTTTTGGGCCCATTTGCTTTCAAGAAATTTGTGTATACACTTTATGTATACCCTTGTATACGGATCGTGTTTGGGGTCCGTATTTCTGCATTTTTTTTTCTGAGCATCAGCTTTTGGCTTGTATCTTATCACCAAACTTGTATCATTGTATTTTTGCAACCTGTAATTCCATATACCGGTCTGTATATCATGTATACAAAATGTATACAACCCTCTTTGGGGGGGATTTTGAGACCTGCATAATAAATTTACAGCCCACGTTCATCGACCTCAACCTGTACGTCAGTCTCGCAACTTGCCAAGGGGGCTAACTTGAAGAATCTCAACTCGGAAAAAATGCAAAAAGGGAGTCCAAAAGGACTCAGGTTGACGCACATACAAAGAAAATGGAAGCAACATTAGCCAAGTCGCATGAAAATACTCTAGCACATTTCAAAGAGTAAACTATACAAGAAAGCATTTTATTAAATGTTTTCAAACATACTTTAACAAGAGTTTCTTAACACAAGGACATGCCAAAGGACACATATTTCATTAACTCAAAACAATTATGCTATAATCAAATAATAAATTGTGAAGTAGCAACATTCACCAAACTAATTAGCGAAGCATAATTGGAATCACAACAAGAGGAAATTAAATCTAAAAAAAGGGGGCAAATGGATCAAATTGATGCAAATATTTACTCGCGAAAACTTAAGGAAAAAAAAACCACTACATAAAGCATATGTTTAAAGGAGAGAAATCACAATAAATGCAAAGCTTATTAGAATCAAGCCATTCTGTAACTTTAACAAATAGAGACTAATTACTATGTCAATTATTTAAAGCCAACATTATGTAACCTAAAGCAAAAATGAGATATTAAAGCATTATTTAAAATGATAAGGGAACAAAAGAAAATACTAATTTAAACCAATATTTGTATCCTATTAAGCAGTGAATGTCTCGTACCAAAAAAAATAATAAACAAACAAAAGAGAAGCAACAAAACTTAAATTAGCCAATTTATTAATCTGTTTCATACTTAGAACTTCACTAATCTGGACAAAACTTCAAAATTTTAACAAAATCAACACAAGCTTGGGTACATAATGGCAGCGATATAGTGAGGAACAAGATAAAGACATTTGAGACATGATGAAACAGTGATGCTAGAGGTCGAATTCGATACTTCAGACGCGCAAATGAGAAACTAAGCCACAATGAAATCCATAATGGACTAAATGTAGAGAAACCACTAAACAATAAGAAATGAAATCAACAGCGAACATTACAACAGAAATGAACTCAAATCTACGAACTAAACAACATCTTGGCTAGGATAGATTAAACTGCTAAACGGAGTTTACCTTTTTAGGAGCAGCGAATCGAGACAACGAGCTAGCAATAAACTCACCAAAGGAGAGTTTTGAGAACTTTAAACAAAAATCCGAATCAACTTCGAACACACCCCTTCAAGAACTTCCGACTAGAAGACCGTATTAGACCCTCTCAAGTATGAAACTTAATTTTTTCTTTGGCTTTCTCCTCTAATCATCCCCCCTTGACATATGAAAAGAGGGCAACCTTTATAGGAAGAAATTAGGGCCGAAATTGGGGGGAAACGGATAAATATTTTTATAAGAATAGGGCCCATTTTGAATTCAAACTTCAAAAATTCTTTCACCAAATAGGAAAGACATCCTTTTTCTGAAATTTTCTCCCCACTCCGAAAGAGGAAAGGGAAAATGAGTGCTTTATGTTCGCTGCGATTGTACCAATCGAAAGGGACGTTGGAGTAGGATGTTAACGTTGTGTACTGCTGCTTGATTCGGGTCGATTTTCTGGGCTGGTTTGGGCGTCTGGTTTGCTGTTCGAGTTTCTGGGTTTGCATCTGAGGAAGAAGAAAATGTTGGCAGGGGCTGTTTTTGTATTGTATTGCTGTTTATGTATTGTATTGTTGTTTATTGTATTGTAGTGTTAGGTCTATTGTATGGTTATTTGAGATTGAATTTGGGCTGGGAATGGGCTGCTGAAAAATGAGAAAAGGGCCCAAAATATAGATGGGTTAAAGATAAAATTTAATTGATTAGAAATAGAATATAAGCTTTAGCCATATGAATTTAAATTATAGTCAATTAGAGATTTAAAAGGTAGTCAAACTTAGTTAATTAGAATAAGTTCGACTAATAATTAAATAAGATGAATTAATATAATTAATTTACGAGCTTCTTAATCTTAATGAAATAAAAATAATTAACTTACTAATGAAATAATTAATTCGAATATATAAACTAATATCAAATGAGCTAATTAACAAAACACTTAAAAAGTAAACTCCTTTTTAAATGATTTTCTTTTTAATGTTCGTGAAATGTAATAATCATATACAAAACTATATACAAATATATATATTGCTTTAAAATTATAAAATGACTAAGATTTCTTCAAAACTAAAAAGAAATATCTTTTTTTTTTGAATTTTTGTAAAACTAATTATTCCAAGTCATTGAAAATTAAGAAGCTTGAAAGTTAATTCTTATCGGGGAGGGTCAAAATTGGGTGTCAACACTCGTCCATTCTGATTGGTGTAGTACGCTGACGCCTCACCAACCTCTGACACGACAGCTTTACAGTTGTACCCCATTATAGATCTAGACGAGAGAACTCTGCCTGGGACCAGGTCCCTGTGTTTGTGAGACACTGAAGCATACAATCTCGTCCGCTCTTCCTATTGGTGTAGGAAACTGCACTTTTCACCTACCACCTGACATGACAGCTTTACAGTTGTATTCCATTTGTATCTGGATGAGAGTACTCTGCCAGGGACCAGGTCCCTGCATTTGTGAGGATCATTAAAACACCTAGAATATAACAGGCTCGAACCCAAAACCTCTAATTGAGGAAGGATGAGTCCCAATTTTTACATGTAATAGATTCATAAGTTAGTTTTTCTTTTTTACTTCTTTTTTTAAGGTTAATTTTTCTTTCAAAAATATATTGAGAAGAAAAAATAAGGCCTCTTGTTAAAGTTGGCTTTTGGCCACCGATCTTAATGAGCCGCTTATGTATAAAATATACCATGATATTTACCTGCGGAGACCTTGATCCATGGAAACTGATCATGGTAAGAAGCAATACAACCGCGGCCATCCTTTCTACCGTCACCAGTATATCCATGGGGACAAGAACAATTGAAACTTCCTGGGGTATTTATACAGATATTTTCACACAAACTGTTATTTAGATGATCAGCACATTCATTAACATCTGAGAAAAGATCAAATCAATATAACACCGTCAAATTAATGCATGAAAGCTACGTTCTGGATGAAGATTCGAAACAATACTTATAGTCTTATACCTTGGCAGCCTTGATTGAGATAAGGATTACCCTGATAACCTAGATTACAGCTGCAGCGGTAACCACCAAGACCAGTATCAGAATCAATGCAGTGGCTATTTTCACTGCAAGCATAATCCTCGCTTTCAGAGCTTGCATGCAAGTAAAATTCCCGATGGTCCAATCCAGCACAATGGGGACACTAACCTTAATCCTATCATAAAAATCATCAACATTTAGATCATCACCTAGATCTGGCTAGCCCCGGAAATAGAAGTGATCTGCCTCGCCCAAAAATGCATACCCACATGAATTAAAGGACCAAACATAGGTATGGTTTTCGGTGCTAGACATGGTTGTGTTATAGTATTTCAAGCCCTTGGGTATCTGTGTCTGGCAGCAGCCTTTTCCAAAATTCAAAAATTTCCATACTGGGCACAGGGTGTAAGGTGTGGCGTTAAAGAATGAAAAAAGTTTCACATTGATAGTTAATGAGGTGGGTGGACTCCTTATAAGGCTTGGGGCAATCCTGCTCCCTTTGAGCTAACTTTTGGGGTGTGAGCTAGGCCTATGACCTAATTTAACTCAACCACAGAAAACTGCTAATTCCACCCACTCGTAAACAGATGCCCTACCTAATCCATTTCAAATTCAGCCAGAGGTCTTCGAGCCTTGTTACGAACTAAAGTCCTAAAGAAAAGCGACCCCAATCCCTCCCCAGCCTAGGTCAAAAGTCTTCCCACCCATTGAGAATGGAACAAAGATTGAATTCTTCTCTCTTCTCTTTCAATCCTTGCTCTTGCCTCTGCTTCGCCAACACGCAGTTTTCCCCTATCCTCCTATAAGTAGTCCACTGAGAGTAATCTTGCAAATCACCAATTATCGGGAATCCTCACAAAACGGATGAAGATATCCTCTAGAAGATGCATAGTGTACTTTCTGCATTAAACCCTAACAGTCATATATATTATCATGGAAAAATCTATATATTCCAACACCTATAATGATATAATTTTATGTTAGGAGTCCTTTGATTTAATACAAGTTATGATAAGATTAGTTATGGTGTGATACGTTATGTTGAGATTGTTTCTTATTAAGTGTTTGATTTGTTGTATTTAAATTAAATGCATTGCATAAATTTTAAGAACAAATTATTTGTTTACAAAAATCCCCTTCAAGAATGTGAAAAAATTGATGTATAAAAATCTCGAGATAAGTTATTCCATGATTACTATACCATCCAAGATGAGGAATAACTTATTATGATACTAGTTATTAATCCCGAGATAAGATTTCCCGAACTTTCCAACCAAACAATAAATGACACTATAATTTAATCCCAAGACTATTTGATGTTATCCTACACACCAAACGAGCCCTTATAGATATGGTTTAGGAGGACGATTAGATAATAGGCTAATGAACTACTCCCTCTATCCCATTTAATACGAGTCACTTTCCTTTTAATCAATCCAAAAAAGAATGACTCATTTTTATATTAAGTATAATTAAATTTTAAAATATTCATTTTCTCCTTAGATTAATCAAATGATTTATAGACATAAACAAATATCATTTATTGTAGATCATAAATTTTAAAAAAAACTTTATTTCTTAAAACTTCGTATCAAGTCAAACAAATTCATATAAAATGAAATACGAGAATAATAAGCACTCATTAAGGTCAATTCAGTTCATTCGAGCGCGGACCTTGAAATTACGTAGCTATTTCCAACACAATTGACACGGCTAACCATTTGAATGGTCAATGGAAACCACACACAACTGATAGTAGTAATTTGTCAATGCAATTAAGTTCTTCAATTTATTTTCTCTTTTCTTCCAATTGTGTTTCTGACATTTTACTATTTCTTTTTCTAATTATTGTTCAGATTTCAGAAGATTGCACGAGAGGTTAAAATCGTTTGTTATTTGAAAATGAAATTTAAAAATGACAAGAGGACTACATAGCACCCCTTATTTTCATATTAATTAATATCATGGAAAGTTTCAAGTTAATATTTCAAAAGATTACTCAGCTTTGAAAATTTATCTAGTAAATTATTAAATTTTATTTTGTATCAATAAAATTACTCAATTAAAATTATTATTATTAAAAAAATATAGCAAAATAAATTATTTTTATGCCACATAAATATGAACTCCACAAATTAAAAAAAAGAACTCATCAAGAAAGTTTTACGACTAAACTTAATTAATGAAATAAATAATTATAATATTATTATGTATTTATTATAACTTAAAATGTATGTAAGAGCACTTCTATAAATTATGGCAAGTAAATTGAATTTGCAAAAGAAAATAAATTGAACCTAAGACGTGTGTCTAAGGAAACTCTACAGATTTAAGGTCAAACACTAAAAAAAAAAACAGCTCGAACGTAATTATAAGGAAGACTAAATACATAATAATATTATAATATTTATTTCACTAATTAAGTTGAATAATTTTATTAATATAAAGACCTAAATTGAGTGATTTTATTGATACAAAATAAAATTTATCTACTTTACTAAATAAATTCTCAAAGTTAAAGTTATCTTTTGAGATACTAACTCGAAAAGCGGTAGACTTGGCATCGGGAGGTGAATTAACTAAACTAAGGATTTTAACTGTAACTAAACTAATAGATATTTTCATATATTTCTCCCAAAAAATTTGGCAACCACCACGATTCTGGCAATTTAGTTCAGAATGCATTATTTATTTATTTTGGCAATAATACTCATGAGTAGTATACTGTAAATAATCTGTATTTTTTTTCCATACAATGAAATATAGTGAATTCATTCGCTTTAATAGATGTATTAATACATATAACTTTGATCAATACAGTCACGATAAATTATATGCATTCACTTAAATTCAATGTATCAATGCATGAATTCAATATAGGATATATGTGCTTGCTTATTTTTTCTCATACAATGATATACAACGAAGATACATACAAAGAAGAAGAAGAGTTAGATCTATACAACACACAATCATTCGTCATTAAAAATAAATATAACATACAATATTTTTGTGTATCACACTCGTATTTGTTGAGATACACACAGTGATAAATTTTGATAACTTCAATTGTTCATTTTCAACCTTAAATTTTTCTTTGAAAAACCACCAAATTCACCTTAAATCTTCACTAAAATTCGTCAAATTCGAGATATGAACTATTTGTTATAAACCCATCTTTTAAAATAACACACATTTAAAATTAGTAACAATTTCAAATATGAAAAGTTTGAAATTCTACCTTAAGTGTATTGGAAATTAAAATTTCAAGTTAAAACTGGAATGTTACTCAAAATAATATAAAGGGAAAATTACGCGGTTAAGCAAACTTATACTACTTAATTACTCATCATAGCTATAGTTTGCTATAATTATCACTCACGACTAATATTATACATTAATTACCCGGGCTGAGTTCGAGTTTGTATAATTAGCCACGTTTGTATATGTATAATTCGCCAGAATATACAAATACATATGTATAATATACACTTATCTAACCTGCATACATATACAATTCACCTCTCTCCCACTATCTGCCCTCTCTCGCTCGCCTCTCTCCTCCCTCTCCAATCTCGCTCGCCTCTCTCCTCCCTCTCTCAATCTCACTTGCCTCTCCCAATCTTGCTTGCCATATATACAAATGCATATGTATAATATACAATTATCTAACCTATATACATATACAATTCACCTCTCTGCCCTCTCTCGCTCGCCTCTCTCCTCCCTCTCCCAATCTCGCTTGCCATATATACAAATACATATGTATAATATACAATTATCTAATCTATATACATATACAATTCACCATTCTCCCACTCTTTGCCCCCTCTCTCTTGCCTCTCTCCTCTCTCTCCCAGTCTCGCTCGCCTCTCTCCTCCCTACAACATATAGCTACGAATTGTAATTATCAAACTATAGCTATGGAGAGTAATTGGGCTATTTTTGAGTGGCTATATATGAAAGTTCCCCTAATATAAACAAACACAAAGAAGAAGAAGCAAGAGAAAACGAAAAAGAAGGACGAAGAAGGAGGATGAGGGAAAAAAACTTTTTCTTCTTCTTATAATTAAGTTTGCCGAACGGTCGTGACGTAATTATTCCACTTTTTATTACATGCATATAGGAGTGTTTATGATTTAGATAAAAATCGATCCAAATTGAAAAATTAAATCAAACTAATTAAATAAATCAATTTTGTTTGGGTTTAGGTTTAGTTTGGTTTTAGTTTTTTAAGAACCGATAATATTTGATTTATTTTTTATTTTGTTCAGAAAAATCGAAGAAATAACCGAATCCATAAATTATATACATACATTTTATTATCTATCTATATATAATAGGAGAAGAAAAAATGCCTACGCGTCAGCACCACAAAAATCATATTTTTAAATAATTAAAATAAAATTAGAATAATTAAATATAAATCATTTTTAAAAGATTTTAAAAATTAGTCCCATATGGAAAAATTGAAAATAAAATTATAATAATTAAATATAAATCATTTTAAACAATTTTAAAAAATAGTCCATGTAATTGGAAAACTGTATTTATTTTTACTTTTTTTAAAATATTTTATTTTTCTCACACAAAGTTTGATGATCTTTTTAATGAAGATTTAGTATGATAATCATAACATCTAAAATCTAATATAGAAAAAAAATAAATTAACCACGTTAGAAAAAAAAAGTGAAACATGACAAAGTGGTTACTTTTTTTATTTGAATTTGAAAGTGATTACCTAAAACTGCTCAACTGTTCATTTATACTTTATCTTTACATATTTATAAATAAATAAATCCAATTAATTTTTTTTTCAAAACTAGGCATCTATGTTCTACATACTAATCAAACTCACACTATATTGTAAAATTTCAATGGTAAGTCAGCACAAATAAGTCATCAACATTCTTGCAGCGTAAGCAGTGTTTTGGACATGCATATATGTGTCGTTCCACTCGTGTGAAAATATCGTTTTTGACAAGTATGACTTAGTTACAATCTTAATTGAGGATAATCCAGTTACAGTCATAAATTTTGTTAATTTTTTGTTAGATTCAAGATACATTGCCTGAATATTTGAGGCTCTTCTTTATGCAATATACATTGAATATATATTGAGAATGAAAATTTGCAGAAAGATTTACCCAATAATGATAAAGCACAAAACTTCATATTTACTAACTATGTTTTTTATTGTTAACGTTTTTCATTTTCATCATTATCATGACACAATAACTTTCAAAATATAATAAATTGTATTCTTCAAAGTTAAACTTTTTCAAATATTTTTTACATGATATAGTAGATATTCGGAATTAAGGATGAATTATTTTACAAAGAAAAGTAACTTAAAGATTATGATTTTAGTGTAATATATCTAATACATGTTTTTTTTTCTTCTTCATCTTTTTAACTTTCTCTTTAAATCTCAGATGAAGATGATAAAACACATCAATATAGGAGAGATTCATAAATGTATTGAATATGTGATATTAAAAATAAAAATTAGGAATAAACAACTTACTTTCTCTCTCAAATATAATTCAATTAGTACTTTGGTATGTACTGTTTATCAGAGGCATATCTAGGATTTCGGCTAGATGGGTGCACGATTATGAAAAAATGTATCTTAAATATAAATTTGATCGATTTGACTTTTAGTTCGTAATAAGAACCATTAACGTTTAAAAATTATAGGTCCAAAATATATAATACTACTAGCTTTAAATTTTAATATACACATTTGATTTAATTATAAAAAAAATTTACAATGCTAAATTTTTTAGGAATTCTCAATGTAACACACTTGGAAATTTTGAAAGAATAAAGGAAAGAAACAAAAGAAAAATTAGTTGAAATGACAAAAGTGTAACTGATAACCACTTGGAAAAGTGTTACTCAAAACAAGATATATATAAGATTTAAATTTCTATCTCTCACTTAGAGAAGTGCATCAAATCATCATCGCATTATTATATGATACTTTGAACATGGGTTCACACATCTATATTTAAATATTTTTTAATAAATATAACACTACTATATATGTTCTAGAGAGGGGAGCATGGGTTCACGTGAACCCACGGCACCCTCTAGATACGCCTCTGTTGTTTATTTCTTACATCTTATTATCTATTTTTTTAAAAATATACATGATATGAGTGAAGATGCTAAATCTTGAAGTTTGTTGCATTTTAGAGTATGAAGTTTTACAAATAAAATAAAAAATCTTTTTGACAATATTTAATGCTCCTGGTGTAATTAAAAAAAACCACAAAAAATTGATATTTATATATTGCACATTTTATTTTATTTTGAATTACAACATACTATAAAAATAGGTCAAAATCATCACGAAATCAACCAAATTTCTTATTTACATATATTTAAAGTGTCTCTCTATTATTGAATAAAAATAACAAGTATAAAAGTACTTCTAAAGAGTATAATTTTTATTTTGATCATCCGTTTTCATTTTTAAATCCAATAAATAATGTTGTTTGATAACTTAGTATGTATATATATAGTTTTGTCTCTTTATACTTATTTTTTTTAAAATTTAATAGGATTTAAAATAATATTAAGTATTTTATTTAACATCATATTTTTAAATATTGTTACCACATTGAATATAACTCTTTTCATTATTTAAAATCTAATTGATTATACATGTGGCTAACGTTTATGTTATTTTGAACTCTTATTTTATCATATTAGAATAATTATCTTTATTGATACGTCTATTTCATTATTTTAAAATGTATATAATTATTTTTAAAAATAGGATGATGTAAATGTAATGTTAAGAAAATAAAAAATAAATTTTAACAAAGACAGTTAAAAAAATTATAGGAGATTTGTGCTTTTTAATTTTTAAATAATAGATTTAATTAAAGAAAAAATAGTTGTTAATATTTTAGGAGGAATATATGTATAATCAAAATTTAGTCGATAATGTTATGATATTAAGTAGTTAATAATGTAGTAATAAACAAAAGTGAAGTATATTGTACAAGTTATTAAATGATTATGTGATTCGTTCTTCAATTTCATGAAGATTTAATTATACTTTGTTTAAGAAATAGATGACAAAAGAAGTTTTGATAAAAAAAAAAATGAGAAACGATATATTGAAATAAGTCATTATTATATATATAATTAATAATTTTTTATATTATTCGCGCAATGCGTGGGCACGTATACTAATTTATTTATAAAAGCAAATGTCCAAGATGAGAAGATTCATCTTATTGGTTTCATGTATATGATTGTCTATCACAATTTTGCGTTTGGTGGGACTAGGAATGTCACTATTTCTTCCTTCTAGGCGAACATGGTGAATTTTGAAGTTTTATTCATAGTAAATTCAATAATCGAAAGTTCTGTAATGTTAGTTATTCTAATATTTTTCGTTTTGAATGAATTGTTATCTTTTTTTTCCTTCATTTAAATGAATCGTATATTTAATTTTTTTGTATATGATTAATTATCGAATAATAGAACCAAAGCAAATCAAATTAAATTTCTTTTTGTTTTGATTTTGATTTTTGACCAATCCAAATCGATCTGTCGGGCTGTACATTACGTAAGAAGCCCATTTATATTTTTATCATCTTTCCCTCCAATATTTTTGTTCCCTTCCATGTTCCCTTCCATATTCCCATTACCATAGATAAGAGTGTTCATGGGTTGGTTTGGATCGATTATTGGTCAAAATTAAAACCAAACCAACTTAATCGATTTTAAAATTATCAAAACCAAACCAAACCAAATATAATATACATTTATCGATTTGGTGGTTATCGATTTCGGTTTGGTTTGGTTCGATTATTAACCATACACAAAAATAAAAGAAACAATTCATTCAAAATGTAAAAAAAGTGACAACAATCCATTCAAAACAAAAAATAGCTAGAATGACTTAAATTACCGAACTTTCGATCACTGAATTTACTATCAATAAAACTTTAAAATTCACTATATTGGCCTAGAAGGAAGAGACAATAACATTTTCAGTCCCACAAAGAATTGTCATAAACAGTCATATTACATGAAATCAATAAGATAAATGTTTTCGTCTTGGGCATTCTTGCTTTCAATAAGTAAAATGTAAAGAAATTTTAATGAAAACATATATAAGATCTTTAAAATTATTTATAAAAATAATATATTAAGTATCTATATTAATAAAATATATGTCTATAATTCATCGGTTTGATTGTTTCTTCGGTTTTTTCGAATAAAACCATAACCAAACCAAATACTACCGATTTACAAAAAACCAAAACCAAACCAAACCCAAATAAAATCGGTTTTATTTTATCGATTTGATTTAGTTTTTCGGTTTGGATCGATTTTTATCCAAACCGTGAACACCCCTAGATATAAATTATTTGTCCTTGCAAAATTTGAATTTCTAGCCATTGTCATCTCTCTCTCCTCCCCTCCCCTCCTCGTTTCTCGCGATATTATCAAGGTTTTAAGTAATTTCTTCTCTCTTCTTCTTAGTGCCAAAGTTGTGTTGCTAATATTGATTTGTGATGTTACTTTCTCTGGAGAAGGAGTAGATCTGGAGAACTGTTTGAATTTGTGTCTTCTTTGAGAAAATTCTGCACTGTGAAATCAGTTGCTGTTCTAATTGTTGTTTACTTGAACTTTTTGCCACTTCACTCAATGCATTGTGAAATAAGTGAATCTGTGATTAATATTGTGAAATATTTTATTCAGATTTGAATGTCGATCGATTACGGCTTTGATTGCCATGAACGATGTGTTTTCGCAGTAACAAATTCATTTGATTAAATTTCCAATAGCTAAATTCATCTGAATATGCGGCAAACTCTAGATTGTTGTGGTACATCCAGATACAAACCTACATCTCAAGGTAAACAATCAATTCAATCCTTTCTTTGTTGTACAATTGCCAAACGAGATTCAATTGTTTCTCCTCTTGTCAGTGCTGTTTATTTTATCCTACACTAAATCAATTGTTGAACACTGATTCCTCTTTTCAACGTGTTTATAATGTGATATTCTTCCTTCTTATGGAGTGTGTTTGATGAATGCAGGCGCTTATTGGAAGTTTGCATTGAGGCCAATAAGGAAGTTGCTCAAGTCAATATTGGTACGTTTGCTTGCATTTCACAAATAGATATGCATAATGAGTTTACAACAACGAGCACCTAATTTTTTTTTAATCCTTTATGGGTGTGTTTGGTAGAGATAAACTCATCCTAAGTTATCCCGCGATTTTATCCTAACTAAAAATGGGATAAACTCATCCTG
>JAJOOS010022297.1:0-27020 GCA_029582725.1 Solanum chiquidenum | reverse complement strand
GTTATGAGCTTGTGGGGAACACGTATACCCTAGTTATTTCTCTCATTTTGATAACAACCAAAATTGACTTTTGATTACTATTACTTGTTGAATTCTTATAATTCTATTCACAACCCCCCCTTTAATTACTTGTTTCTGGAAGTAATTTGACTAATTGAATATAATTGTTGGTTAAAGTAAAGTTTAAACCATTTTCCTTGTGGGATCGACCCCAACCTACAAGTTGGGTTCTTTACTTGATGTGCCAAAAACTTGTTGCTTCCAATTGCACACGCAAGTGTACGTGGTCGCGCAAGTAATATAGTGGCCCTAAAAGAACTGGATTATCAAATCCAAAGGACTTGTTGATTAATTATTCTTATTATATTATATTAATTTTAATTATTTATTTAAGGGGGGGGGATTTCAAAGATGAATAGGAGCCAAAAAATCTCAATTTTTACTATGTAAATGTTAATCTCACTAACCTTGAGCCCTAATTAAACTACAAATATCACAAAATTAAAGAAAAAGGGACGCAATATTAAAAATATGAACCATTGTTGTTATACCATTACACCTTTTAGCCCTAAATCAAATGAAGAAATGGGAGGGAGGGTGCAATGAATGGGGAATATGGCAGAAAAAATCATGAAAAGGAGGAATAAAATGGAGAAGATGGTTGTGTGGTTGTGGGTGTGACGGAAAAGATAATGAAAATGAAGGAATATGATAGAGTAGATTGTGTGGCTGTGGGTTTATGATAGAAAAAATAAAGCTCAAAAATAATAAAAATGGAGTAATACAATGGAGAAGATGAATGGAAAGATGACTAGGGAAGTTGTGGGGGGTTGCATTTTTCTTCAAATTTGTCAAATATTTATTTAATTTTATTTGGGATAAAAAGACCACATGTCATTTATTCATTGGTTACTTTGTCATGTATTTTAATTCTTATTTTTTCTCTTTAATATGATAGACTTTTAATGAGTTGGCATGATATAATTGGGCATCTAATCCACGTGGACGCACTTTGTTAACACGCACTTGAAGTCAATATGTGCTAGTGAAAAAAGTGTCAAAATGACACAATTTGATCATACATGAGGTGTCTAAAATGAACAAAGCCTAGTTAAAGTGTCTAAGTGAAATTGTTGCCAACTTTAAGGGGGCCACTGATGGGTTTGGCCAATCAATTAACTAAGAAAAGATGGATGTTTACACAATCAATGAATGAATCGATCTAGGATTATGATTTAACTAACAATCATGTTTAGCATCAATTTCATCAACTTATTTGATTATCTAGTTATTGATTCACAGTGTTGATAATATAGTCACGATCTCCCGACCTCTAACCTTCTACCACAATTGACAGCCTAACTACATCGTTGAACGGGGATAGGCTGAACCAACTATGGAGCATTAAGTTGTCTTCCCGTATTTGAGCCAAACAAGGCGCCTAGGTATATCCCTATCCTAGACACAAATCAATTCAAGTGACATGTAAGAAAAGATCATGCTCCTTATATTCCACGTTCTATCCCTCTAATCCTCTCCCGAGTTCAAAAGAATACAATAAATTTATTCTAATGGTGATCAAGCATCAAAATAGTAATCACAAAAATATAAGAACAACCAATATGATAAACAATTATGCCGAATCAAAATCACTAAACAATCATTTTGTAAGTAGATATAATCCAAGAACGAGAAGTTTAACTCCATGTAGACATAGAGCAATTACAACCAATCATTCAAAGAAAAGATGTAAAATAAATAAAAGAGAAGAAAAGATGAAACCCTAAATCAAAAGTTAATTTAGATTGTATCCTCCTCTCCCAAAAATTATTCCCTTATGGACTATTTATAGATGTAGGAAACCCTAAATAAAATAATTGAGTCCAAAATAAATTAGGAATCCAAAATCAAACGGAATTATATTTCGCCTCAAACTCCTTCGTTGACCCAACAATTGTGGGTGTCTTTAGAAATTTCCACGTGGCAATGCAGGTATGTTCTCTCATTAATGCAAACCTCACAAGTATTATTTTTTTGGCTTCCTTGACTTATTATGTTCCATCAGAAGGGTAGGGTACTGTAATATGTCACATATTTCCATATCACACTATACCTAATCTTCAAATGTAACTTTATGTACGCTGTTCTGTTATTTTCTGAAAAACATCTACCTTTTCCCCCTTTGTATCTCCAGCATAACATATGTGACGTATTTTTCAGGAGTGCAATTTGTAACTGTGCTTTACCAAAAGAATTTAAATTATATACATTAATTTAAGTTAACCTTTTATAATAGGTTACTTACGTTTTATTCTAGGCTATCAATCAACACTAATTGTGTAAGTATATTTTATAGCATCAGTGCATAGAACTTAAACCCTTGCCAAAATAATGATTATGTAGATTGGGGGTTTTCATGTTATCATGTTAATTACTTTCCACCTTCCTCCTTTTATCTTCTCCTATAGTTCATCATGATTACTAAGGCTAGCAACTGAGTGCTGCTTAATTAATGTTAAGAGTAAATTGAAACAATTTCCAACTATTGTATATCAAGACTACTTTGCGTGTGAATATTAGCATGAAACTTTATGGAGAAGATGTTGAAAAGACACTAAGCACCATTTTCGTTCGTTTTCAATTACATCGAGGCAATTGACTTTCCTGTCAGCTGCATTGTATGCTAACTTTTTTTATGGTCAATGGTACTCTGAACCTAATCATGTTGTGGATCATTTTCTTGAAAAATGCAATATTCAATTCTTGATTGAGGTCCAGACACTCTGAGGCAATTCTATGGATCCTATGTGATTCAATTCTCCATATTTTAAGAACTTTCTACAAAGTTATTTTTGTTCGTGAATCCAACTTGTTTTATTGAGACATAGTAGTTGTTATTGTTCTGGTTCTCTATCCAGGTCTCTTTAAAAGAAATAACAAGCCTATCAATAGTCTACACATTATTTTCTATGCCAAGATCACGCTGATTACTAGGTTTAAAAGTTGCTACAAGGCCTTTGCTTGTCTCCCATTGGCTAAGATCGGTGCATTCTCTACCTAGGTGTTGGCAATTAAATATTTAATTTTGTGCATGTCCTCTTCATCTTCCCGCTCTCACACACCCACATTTCTCATTTCAAACTCTACCTCCCACCCCACCCCCACCCACCTCCCTTCTTTATCACTTTATGCTTATTCAAAATCAGATAAGGAAATTCCCGCCATTTTACTCTATAGAAATATTCAAACCTTAATCTTAAATGGCTCAATCTTTCATATTTCCAAAAAAGTGTAGGCCCTCTTGAAGAGGAAGACTTAGATTGCAGTCGCCCCTCAGTTCAAAATCCCACTTTAGTTAGTGCTCTTCGTCCTTCTGAATTGGAAGAATTCATCGTATGTATTTTCCATCTTGGGTTTTCACCTTACCCAAACTCCCAAGACCAAATTTTCAATCTAATATTGTGTGTGTGAGTGAGAGAGAGAGAGAGATGCATGTAGTACATTCCCAAGTAGTGCAATTTTATGAATTATTTTTACTGAATTTACTATTTTTAGTGAATGCAACTGCGTGTTTGAATGTGTCTTGTTGCTGGTAATGGAATATTGTATTCCTGCATGTATAGTTGATACAAAAATGATCAAAGGTTTTTACTCCCTCAGTTCAATTTGATTATCTTTGTTTGACTTGATATGAAGTTTAAAAAAGTAAAGAGTACTTTTGAAGTCTTAAAACTAAAACTGTATACCGAAATGTTCTTTGATGTTCTGGTCACAAAAATGCCATGAGGGATAATGAAATTAAGGAGTTGTCAAATTAGGATAGAGATATTTTTTTTAAAATATCCTAAAAAGGAAGGTAAGACAAACAAATTGAAACAAAGGAAGTACTAAAAATGATCTTAGGCTGGGTTTCAAGGGATTCTAGAGAATTTGAGTTTAGTTGATTTTTTGATGTCATTGTGTGTATGTTTTTCCTTTATAGCTCTTCTTGAAATTATATGTTCCTTTTTGTATCATGTTGAAATTTCGAGGGCAATTGATAGTACATTTGATTTGTTTTAGGTGGTCGCAAGTAGTCCAAAGAAGCAACTTGTTAGTGCGTGGAATTGGGAGTCACAAAGGGCAAGGAAACTGAACTCAGTTGCAAATTCATTATAGATCAACCTCTCGTTGCTCCTTGGATCATGAGATCTGATGAAAATTGTTTGACCTTCGTTGTGAAGTAAGGTTCTTTCTTTTTCGTTGAGCTGATTATCTTTTAATGGATCAAAATACTAACTCAATCTAATGATGTGGTTTGCTGTAGAAATGCTTTTTCGGTGTTTGAGAATGTGGTAATCTTAAAAGATTTAGAGGCAAAAAATACCTTGACTCGCATAATCGGGACATGTGCTACCAATTACCAAATACCACTATGCTGCACAATCATGTGCTTCAATTTTGCATCTGGTTCACAAATGTGATTTTGCTGTTCCCCATTTGACTGATGGAGTTGCTTGGGCTGAAAAGAAGTATGTTGATGGTAGCATGACTTCTTCTCTTATTAGAGAGATAGGAAGGACAGCCCCAAAAGATTATGTGAAGGATAAATCAGGGCCTGAAAAAGTTGGGAGATTTCTTGTAGAGCTCGGTGATAGATTGCCTAAGTTAGTCTCAACTAATATTGGCTTATTAACACATTTTGGAGGTGAATCTTATAGGATGAGACATGTTCTTGTTGGGATGTTGGGTAAGTTGGTCATGAAGGCGTTCGATGATAGTGAAGTTTAAGTGAGTCCTAAATTGATTCATCTCCAAGGAGTCTAGCGCTTCAGGTCTGGTCTAAATTTTGTGAAGAGCATTCAGTTTCATTTGGCATGTGGAATGAGGTTACAGAGGTAGCGGCTGGGAAGTTAGAGTATAAGAGTGAATTTTCAGAAAATCTGCACTGAAATAATTATTATGATACTGCAGGACAATCCCTTTGGACCTCAGCTCCGAGCAGCATCTTTTGAAGCAACCTTAGAACAATACAAGAAAATGTTAGATGACCTAGGACCAAAGGCTCGGCCAACAAGTATTTTGTCTGAATTGTCTTTCTGTGATGAAATTAGCGATTAAGATGGAGAGGTCATCAATGTGGGTGAAGAGATGAACAAGGAACAAGATGACAATCTGACAGACAGTAGCTTGCCTCATGAGGAAGATATGATAGGCCAGATAGATGATTATGTGCCAGATTTTGGGAATTTGGAGCAAACGAGGACCTTGGTTGCAATGCTGGAGGCAAGCTTTAGATTATGAAATTATGTGTCCCACACAATGTCAACCCTTGTCCAATTAATGGCTTCGTCTTCTGCCACATATGTGGAGGGTTCAACTCTTCTAATGAGGTTTTATTAGACATTTTGACCTAATAAAGCACATCTGCATGTATTTTCACAAGACAAAGCAATTTATGAAGTTGTTGAGAATGCTTTCATTACAATATATGTTAGGAAGAACCCAGAGGGAACTGCAAATAATCTCTTGAATCAACTATCGATTCAAATATTGGAGATCTTCCTTCACTGAAGTTCCTAACTGGAGCCTTAATGTCTAAGGGTGACTTAACGAGTAGCACAATATGTAATCATTAAAATCATTTCAATTGTTTTTCTTCTGAATTGCAAAATAAGAAATCTAGTGAGGCGTGACTTAAGAAGTTATAAATTTTGTTTTGAAGCATGGTAGAATGGTTGAGCTTATTTTTTTTAGGAGCTCGTGTTGGAGAGAACATAAAGCGATTATCAGATGTTTATTTTGGTACTGGGTTATGTGTGCTGATTTAGTAGCCTTAGAGATTGTTGTTAAGCATGAGCTACAGAGAGATGGGTTAATTGTTACACCGTGCATTTTATTTGGAATACTTAAATCTACATCGAGTTCTATTTTTTCTATTTGTGTGGCAGTTAGTGTGTCAAGTTTTGCACGTGTACAAGACTATGGATCATTATTAGGTAAAAGTTTATATAAATGAAATGGCCATCTCTTTGGAAGATGAAGATGAAAGAATTTCAAATCTTGCCAAACATTCGTTCATGAGTTGTCAAAGAAAGGTAGTATATTTACCCAACTTTTCTTTCATCAGTTGCTAATAAAGAAGTTCATCTATCTAATATGTTTCTAGTCTTTCTACTATTGAACTTCTTTCATTTGTTATTGCGTGTTTTTGTTTGTACACACATTACATAATACTGTTTTTTGTCTTTACACTTAATGTGATGGATAATTTTCAAACTACATCACAAGGCTTGGACTAGTTTTCGATAGTTGTTGGGAATTTATTTCACCGTGTTAAAGCTTTATCTGCCTGTTTGAATGACTTCATTTAGGGGAAGAAGTTTGCTAAATCTGAACTCAAATCATGCATTGAGGAGTTTGAAGAAAAGTTGAATAAATTCGACATTAAGAGGAAGTAACAAGAACTTACTGCCAGAAATGCTCAAAGCCATCAACAGAAAGTGGAGACTTGGAGAGCATCACAGAGACTGAAAAGAAGAAGAGGAAATCTATGAATCTCAAATTACTGAAGGTAGTTTTCTCCAAATCTATTTCCTATTCATTCAGTTCTTCGCTAGGCTAAGCCAGTATTGTCTTCCTTATCTACTGTACTCCCTTCCATGTTATTCACTTCAGCTACATGGCGCAATTCAGGATGTAAAATCCTACACTCAACTTCAACATGGCCTTGAAGTTTGCATTTTTTGCAGTACTTAGGCAGCATATTATATTGAACCTTTATGGACTCTACCCTCATCTTATAACCTTGCTTTCCATTTCTATCTCCACATGACTAGGTAATTCAGCTGTTAGATCCACTTGAACCTTCACCCTAGCACAACCAGGTCTGGTCTTGTTGATAGTAGCTAAATTTAAGTGAATTGTCTTTCCCACTGCTGAAGCAATTGAAAATTGTGTTTCCTTACCAAAAAAGATTGGCAATAAGTCAGGAAAGGATATCCAAGCCATTGCTTGTGTGGTCTCTACATCCTTTTTTAAATTGGCATCATATATGAGGGGTCTTATTTGATAAGTCATGCCATCCTTAGCAATAATATAATAAACATTCTTGGCCATCATATTCCCAAAATCTTCCGTTAGAATAAATCGCATCAAAATATGTCTATTTCTCAATAGACCAATTTTAAATTCTCCTTTTATATTGCATTGCTTAGGTGTTTGAGATCGCAAATCTTCCAAGTCGGGCCAGCCATAAGAGCATTTCCCAACTACAGGAAGTTGCAAGTTCTCCATTATGTTCATCTTCTCCATTTCTTCATTCGTACATGTCACACACGTATTCCATAATTGTATGTGATTGTCTTAATCGGAATAGGATCCAATTGTAACCCTTTGTTATTTTGGGACTTGTAGTGGGCTTCATCAGGTCCACGTATTGTGCGTTATCCTTTGTTTTATCATCAGTATTTAGACCAGATTTCACAGCATTGATTTCAGCGTTATGTAAGTGTGAAGGCTCGTTAGGCAATTGTTTTTAGAGATTTTGGGTTATATAGAGAGGGGAAAGTTACAGGGGATGCAAAAGAGAAAATCTTGCCAGCCATCCAAAAGATGGCGTCTAAGTAAGTGCTTGTGAAACAATAAGTTTGTGATATTTCTGCAACCTGGTAGATCTGTACTTTTTTAGCAGCGTCTTTGTGCTGCAATTTTTTTTTATTTGTATGCTTGTCTTAAATCAAGTCAGTTGGTCAAATATTTCCAGATTACTTACTAGTATTATTCCGTGGAAGAGGTGCCATTTTCGTATTATACTTGGAGTCTGATAATAGAGTGAGCAGTCGAGATTATTTTCATGTACCATGCAACATCGACGGTAACTCTGTTTGCTTAGTAGGGACATCATTCAAAGTTGTACGCAGAATGAGTATATAGATGCTGTGGTTTTGATTTTTTGCACTCATAAAGTTTCACCGTAAGTTCAAAATTTATTTAGATTATCCTTATTTAGTGTTCTTTGTCAATGACAAAATTATATCGGTGTTGTTCAGCCATACTACTCTGGGATACTGAATCCTTTGAATGCTTATGTTGTAATCACCAGGACATATTTGAAAGTTCTAAGCGTAATATCTGTAGTTTGGTTAGAATAGTATCTCCCTACAACTTTCAGTGAGCCTAGTCTGATCTTCTAGTGGATCAACTTTGTTTTAAAGACGTTATAAGTTACTATATAATTTCTAAATTTTTCCAGTATTTCCCTGTGGTATTTTAGTACTAATGTTGTAATACAATTATCTGTAGTTTGGTTAGACTAGTATTTTCTACAACTTGCCTTTAAAGGCATTTTATATTTTTATTGATTTGGCAACTATAATCCTAGTTTATCATAGGAAAACTTAATAAGGGTGTCCTTCTTACAGGATCCTTGAGTGTGTTTTGTGGTTGAGGAAAATATTCACTTGAAAATTATGTCCTTACAGGATTGGAAATGTATCCCGTCTATGCTCTTGGAAGAAGAGCTATCAGCTGAACTAAGTGATGTAGATGGAACAAACCTAATTCGGCTGCTTTTTGCGTCAATTAGAAAGGCAATTGGGGAGAAGATTGTTCGTGCTAGTGATAATAAAAAACAATATTATACTAAAGCACAAAAGGTGAGGTTCTTTAGTTCTTGTTGATACTCTCTGAGACTCTTAATAAATGTTATATTTGTGCTTCAAACTTCACAATTTACACCTGAGAATGGATTCCAAGAATGTTAATTATTGTTTCTGGGACACAGGTGGGTGGGTACCTCAATCATATTAGAATCATCACCTACTACCCCAACACTTGTAAAATCCACTTGAAGTGGCTCGTGGAAATCTGCCAATGCTAGGGCCTCTTTCTCGACTTGCTCCGCAGTTGCTACAGGTTTGTTATTCTCAAATATTGTCATTGTTGTTGTTGCTTCTTCATTATTCATTATTTGATCTTGAGGACTACTCATGCTATTGATTTCGTATCTTGCGTTTGTTGTGTTTTCTCTCTTCCTTCCCCACTATATCAAGAAATTGATTTGCCACTGCCATAGTGTTGTTGCTGGTGTGTTTGTAGCATTGTGTTACCCATCTCGTTACATTTTCTTGTTGCCTTTGTGAAACCTGATGTGCTATTTGTTTTGTGTTGGATCCTTGATCAGAGTGTGACTTCTTTTTCTCCCATTTTCTGATGGTTTGCTCCTCAGAAGCATCTACACTACGATGTTGAACTATATAGGGGATTGCCAGTATGAAGTAACTTTTTTAACTAGTAACTAAAAGTTGTTTTGTTTTGCTTTTCCAGAATTTTAAATTTGTTATACTTCTAATAAAAAAGGCATTTTTAAGCATGGTGAGAAGGAAGCTCCGAGATCTTGGGTAAAAGCTCTGAAGTTCTCTGTTTCTGAGAGTTGTGGGGAGTTACAGAACTTTACCCTTAACAAATTGAAGGGGATTGAAGATGAGATCATTATCAAACTAAATCTGCTATAAAAGAAGTTGAGGTATGTGCCTTAACAAATTGAAGGAGATTGTGTTTTTATGCATTTTGGTCAAATGTACAATTTTTGTTGTTGCAGGATGGTGATGCTGAATATTCACTTCTGGTTAACTTAAAAAGGTTGGATGATCTTCAATTGTCCAGAAAAAATTCCAGTGAAAGCTTGCATAAAGATCTTGGAGAGACAGGCTCTCAAAAACTTTTGAAGATTTGATAACGAGGTGGGTATACTGTAGTTTGAATAATTATTTTTTGTAGTCTTGCCAATGCACAACTGCTTTGGCTTACTGTTCAGGTTATTGGATTTCTGCTTCTTAACATGTATCTGCATGTTTGCTGGAGCCTACACTCTATCATTAACTCTGGCACAATCTTGGAATAATCTATATCTTCCTTAATTTCCAAGCGTAGTGCCTTGTTTGAAATACTTGAGTCCTTCCTAACTACTAAATCTCTGGAAAGTCTTCGTGCAAGTCAACTTGCATGTAGGGTAAGCATTATTCCTAACATCTATGTTCACCTATCTCCTGTTAGTGCCTTCTATTTTCTGTTTTGGTTAATTGAGTTTTTTGTTTTTCTTGGTGTAGGTTTGTGTTATTTTTTTAGAACAGTGGTGGTTGTTCAGGAAAACAACCTTTGCATCCTCATAGCTAGAGGCTTAGGGGTACTCTCCAGATTACACTGGTAATATTAACTTTGTATAATCGGAGCAATAGCTTATTTCAATATGTTTTTATTAATGAGGTCTTATTAAACATTTTGACCTAATAAAACACATATGCAGATATTTTCACAAGATAAAGAAATTTATGAAGCTGTTGAGAATGCTTTCATTACAATATATGTTAGGAAGAACCCAGAGTAGACTGCTAAGAATCTTTTGAATCTTACTATCGATTCAAATATTAGAGTTCTTGCTTCACTGGAGTTCCTAATTGGAGCCTTAATGTCCAAGGGCGACTTAACGAGTAGCACAATATGTAATCTATAAGAAAATCATTCCAATTGTTTATCTTTTGATTGCTAAATAAGAAATCTAGTGAGGCGTGACTTAAGAAGTTATAAATTTTGTTTTGAAGCATGCTAGAATGGTTGCACTTATATTTTTGAGGAGCTCGTGGTAGAGAGAACATGAAACGAATATCATATGTTTATTTTGGTACTACTAATGTGTGCTGATTTAGCAGCCTTAGAGATTGTTATTAAGCATGAGCTACAGAGAGACGGGTTAAGTGTTGTAGTGTCCTCACTGTTTTCGGAGGGGAATGGAAGTTGAAATTGGAGGTAGTATACCTCCTCCTCACAACCCTTTTTGACCCTCTAAGACCTTCAAAAATACAAGAGTTCATTCAAAGAAATACAGCCTCTAGGGGGAAGAAGTTATCTTATCTTAGGAATCTGAAGTATTTTCAGTTTTCGAATTGGAAGGCTTCTCTGGCAGAGCTCTAGTCGTTGTGGTGGAAGTTACCTCGTTGTTAAGCTTTGTTGTTCCGCAGCGCTGTTCCACAAAAGGTAAAATCTTCCCTATTCTCCAATTTTGTTTGATGAATTATTTTGGTACATTCTTATTTCTAGATATTGATGTGGTGTTCCAACACACATGATTTAGTCTTCTATAATTTTGCATGTTGATTTTGCATATTTTGTTTGTCTCCATTCTAGCTCCTTTTCCTTGATTATATGGAAATGTTAAGATTCCATTCACTTCTTTTCTTAGGTTTCATGCAGGTTGAGTATATTTTCTTCTTTGGATGTGCTGATGATGTGCTAAAATGTCTGATTTTAACTTAAATTATTTTGTTAATAATGAAGGTTTAAGGTTTGAACAGGAGCTTCTGATCATAATTTAGACTCCTTTGATTAGTGCATTTCTAACATCTATGTTCACATTGATTTAGTATTGAAACTTATCAAAAACTTGTGTTTATCTTCACTTACGGTTCTCTTATGAGTGGAGTGGAAACGAGACCTCGGCTATGTTAAATGCCCCTCTTTGAAAGTTGTTTTGTGATAACACAAATTTATTCTTGTTAGTTTGTTTCCATGATGACTTGTATGTAAGTGTTTTATCATCTTTAAGTATGATCTTCATCTCTTCTGCTGCATTTGTTAACTCATGTTTTCACCCTATGTGTTGCTGCTCTTTATGTTGAGAATAGATAAGATCTTGTTTTGCATCTTCTCCTTTAATGATCGTAATGAAATTGCTTATCTTCAAATGTTATATCCTTTTACTCATATTACTTCCTCTCCTCTACTTTTTTCACATGTGACATTGGTCGGGTCTATTTTAGACTCCATTTCGGCCCCTCATCTAGTTGTTTCGAGTCATCCTCATCTTTGAGGTGAAAGGGAAGAATGAAACAGGTTCAATGGAAGCAAATATACCAGAAATAGAGTTGAGATACGAGCATGTATACACTTATATACAGTAGGTGTATACAAAAAAGGGAATTGAGCTTAAAGCTCAAAAACAACTGCCAGTTTGGCCTAAAATGGGGCCCAAATTCATCTTCCTCCTCCTTTACTCTCTCAATTATTTGATTGTTGATATTTATTGTTTGCTTTTGATTAATTCTAACTTTTAACTAACTTAATTAAAATCCCCAAAAGAACAACTAATTTTGTTTATGTTGGTTTACTTCAATATCTTTTCACTTAATCAATTATTTGGTTAAATTTTTACTCAAGTTTAAAATTATTCAAGTTATTTCTTTTTTTCAAATAATTCAAAAGGAGCTTCTTTTACTTGGCCATTTTGTTTTTGACAAATGTTTATTCTTTCCAATTTACGCCAAGTGTTTTAAGTTAAGTAAATTTTCAATATCTTTATTTTCTTTAATTATTTTTTCAAAAAGTCAGTAAAATATTTTAGTCAAATCTTCGGATAACCGTATGTTAAAGTTTTTGCAGTATGTGAGCTTTTCAGAGTGTTTTATTACTAAGAAGAGTCGATTTTTTTAATCTATCTAGCGGCTACTTTAAGTGCTAATACCTTCTTAAAGTAAAAATAAGGATTTCTTACTCATTTTCTTTAATTTTTAAAGGTTTATCTGTTAATACCTTTTTAAATTGAGTTTTCTTAATATCTTTAATAATCAAGTAGCGAATCCTTTTCTAAGTATACATTTTTCTAAATTATTTTATATACTTTGAACATTTCAAAAAGTGGTTTTTCTAAAGGATGGTAAATCACGAATATGGTTTTTCTAAAGGATGGTAAAATCACGAGGTTAAAGACCTATTGACATATATATATATATATATATACATACATATATATACATATATATATATATATGTATGTATATATATATAAAAAATAAAGTTGAATTTTAAAAAAGTGATGTGACACCTCTCTATGGGCATCATTGTTATTTAACTTTCTCCTCATTTTTTGAATTTTTCTTCAATATAAAATACATAATATATTAAATAAAATGACTTATAAAACTCTTCAGAATAGTAGAACATTTGCATTAAAATCAATCAGGCATTTTATTTCGACCCTAATTTATGTGTGTTGTTGACACCATTTTTGGACTTCCATTATATAGATTAATGACCGAGCCTCTTCAATTTCAAACGATTTATTTTAGAAAATCTCAAAGAAAAAATAGTTTGCAAGTTATTTTAAATAGTTTCATCACTTTTTTATAATTTTTAAATAATATATATGCTTTATATAATTATGTATATAATTAGTATATTTTATAAATATTTGAAAATCACCTCAAAGATTTTGCATTTTTAGTTAATTATTTTATTAATTTACTTTAGTTTAAATTATGGTTATATATAATTTTTTAAAGTTATTTAGTTTATTATTAAGTTAATTATTTCATTTCGTGAAGTTTAAGAAACTCGTTAATAGTCTTGTTTAATACTTGGCCGAATGTTATCAATTAAATTCAATATGGTTAACTTCTTAACTTCAATGGTCATAACTGCAATCTTTTGTAATTGCAATTGTAGCCACTTCCTCCCCTTCAAATCACTTTCCAAACCATTTTTTGGGGCTCTTTTTTTCAGTACAAAGTACAACTCAAAGCAGCAGCTCACTCAAACACCTAATTCAGTTCCTAAAGCTAACCCAATCGGTCCAATTTACTCTATCAGCAATCAAAGAATGCTGACATAACATAAAAAGAAATTAAGGAAGTAACTCAATCGGCCCAATTTAGGATTAATTTTTTTCAGTCACAGTTCGCACAAAGAAACTAAGCGACATTGAATTAGCTTAAATTCATCTCTAACACCCATCAAGCCCAAATCACACAGGTCCAACTTCAAATCAAACAATTAGATCCAAAAGGAATGAGATATATGCATGTACCTCGAAAGAGAGAATTTGTTGAGTCGTTCTAGTCTGAAAAGCAGAGTGCCAAGCGAACTAAATCTACTAAAATGCCCTTAAATAAACGACATGCAAATTCAACAAAGAAACAAAGAAACAAATCTGCAGATGAAAATATCACATCCAAAGGTAGAGGAATCACTGAGAAGAAGATAGAAATGATATGGCGGTTTCTAAGCCATAGCAGATTGAATGCCACACATAACTGCACTTGAAAGGATGAAAATACCCCTGCGTGAAGCGGACATGTTGATGAAGAGCAGCTTGTTCTAGCCTCTTCTATATATTAGTAATTAAATCAGATTAGGGACAAAGCCCAATTTTTGTTTTGCACAGCAGGTTCAGGAGAAGCTAATGGATTTAAATCCATCAATTTGCAGCTGGCCCATTTTTATTATTAGACCAACTATCTCACACTCTCTCTCTCTCTCAAACCCAGCCAAAGGAGCACATCCAGTTGAAAGACTCTCATTCTTATTTAGAATGGGAAGATATTTCCGTTCGTAAAAGCTTAAGCTTAAGAGCTTTATCCATAAGTAATGAGACGAGACTTTTAGAAAACCCTCATACCTTCTCTGGAGACAGAGATCTTACTGCTACCTCCAAGTTTGACAATCTAGTTTTCTAGGCTTTTAGCTTTTAGAATCCTATTTATCTCTGATCCTTTGTGCGTTCTTAATCCTATTCTGATTCACTGTAGCTTTCTTTTAGTTGCTAGAGTTAAGATAGTCTTCTTATGTTTATGTTTAATTGAAATATTTAAATTTTATTTATTTATTTAGATATAAAATTACTTCCTTAAAAAATCATGTTAAGTTCATTTCCTTTCAGTAAAAAATGAATTTTCAAAGTTGGTCAAATTTTAGTCAAGTCGTACGTCAATCGCACGTTAGCGGACACTTCAAATGCTTAAACTCTTCTCGAAGTGTAAACTGAACCCCAAACCCCCTTTTTTCAAATAATTTTGTCTGGTTAAGTCTTTGGAAAGTTTCAAGTTTTCTTGATTTCTTAAAAAAAATTAAGTGGCGACTCTTTTTAAAAATCATTTTTTCTTTAAATTTTGAGTTGAATTGATTTTTCAAAAATAAGTCATATATATTTCTTTTTCAAACGTAAGACATGTATTCCTGAACATTCCTTTGTCAAAGATTCTTTTGATGTGTTAATATTAATATATAAACAATTATATTTTTTATTGATTATGTATCTTTTCATAGTCTATTCATAATATAGGTTGCTTAATCTATAATTTTTCTTTTAATTGGATTGTTAATATAACATATCGAATGTGTTTACTTTCAAGAACACGCCGAACTGATCAATTTGGTTATGAATTTTGTTGACGAAAAGACATTTATTCCACGAGGCTGTTTACTATGAAAATTATGAGTTTTAAAAAAAAAAAATTATTTCAAAGTAATTAATGGTGTTTAAATTTTTTTATCATGAACAACAAATAGAAGTTTTTTTGAAATTTTATAAGTAATTTGAAATGAAAAAGCAAAATTTATTTTTTAAAATCCAGCTTCAAAGTGAATGTAAAAAAACAATTATGGTCAAACATCATTTTTTCTCAAAATTCAACTCTCAAAATAATAATAATTCATGGTCAAAAGGGTAGAAAGGTGATGGATAAGAAAAAAGTCGAGCAAGAAAGAGAAAGAAAAAGAACTAAAAAAAAGGAAAATGAAAAAATTGTTATAAAATAAAAGCAAAACATATTAAAATAAATGGTGAAAACAAAGAAAGAGGAAGAGGAGAGCAAAAGTAATAGTAACTTTTTCTCTATATTTTGGTGTGTTTGCTTTAGTATTTCCAAAGCCTTTTTATAGGCATTAGGGAGTACTAATATTACTCGGAGAAGATAGCTTTCTACAGTAAAGGTGGGTCTCATGGACATCCACCTATTTACAACACTCCCTCTTGGATGTTCATGTACAAAGAACGAAAGAAAATATACATAATTATTTGTAATACACATTGTTTGTTGACTTATTTCAAGTTGTTTGAAAGAAGTTACTTGTAAGCTGATTGTAGGAACCTACTTGAAGTGTTACTTGTAAATTGTTTATAAGAATCTTCTTTTGTAAGCTGCTTAGAACCTACTTGCGGAGTTGTTTGTAATTTAATTATAGGAACATGTTTGTAAGCTGCTTATAGGAACTTGCTTGCGGAGTTGTTTCTCGATTCCAATCTTATTCAGAACTGTGTAATTTGTATCCACTATATGATGTATTTACTACTCGTTGGAGTTCCTCAATAGATAATGTGCCTCTTTAAAACCTTACTAGAAAAAATCATGTGGGAGTGTTGCGCTATGATATGGTACTTTCTAATCATTTTAATGGAATCAAAAATTGATCTTTATGTTAAGCGATCTCACATCCATTGGGGTACTATTCAATGGAATCACTTTTGAACCTTTTAAGTACTTCAGGGATTTTCATATAATATTTATTGTCTAGCTAGACATAATAATCACTCATTATACGTATTCAAGTTTTTCATATATTGTCAGACTGAAAGAAACTCCATTGCATCCATCATAGGAGAACACATCTCCATATAACAATGTCAGAACTTGTGCGAAAAACCTTTATATCCCAAGACACAAGTCGTACAACATCACTTTTCCAAGTGAAATAAAATATACTTGAATTGTATTTTCTTTTGGCCAATCATTTATCTGTCAACTTTCAATAGATTTATTATCAAGATCCTCATCACCATTTATAATTTTGAGCGCTACATTATATTCAGGATATCGTCGACAGATATTTCATATCGATTCGAATGTAACATAACTTTTCGAGCTCTCTTTATTTTTTCATCAGTTTCAAGTTCCTGAACCTTTGCCAAGGTTTTATAAAGCGTTATGTCATGGTGCTATTTCTAAAGCACTTGCCTCATTATTATGACCATCTTGATCATTTTCTCCTTTACTTTTTCGTCTTCAAGATATTTTATCTTTCGTATCGATTTATCTATTTCACTTCAGGCGTACCATAAATTATGTCCTTCAAAGATTTTCTTTGGAGCACTTATAACTGGATTATAACATAGGGTCACAAATACATCTGACAATTGACCTAATTAAATTATCTTTTCAATGGGGATCATACGAATGATAATTCATTATTTATAACTTATGTTTCCATTTGTTTATCATCTCTCCCCCTAATGTTAGAGTATCTAACATTTACCCAATCTTATTTGGGTATTCATATTTGTGCATTGCATAATGGTGGAGCAATTGAATAATATATCGCACATTTAAATTTCTAGATGAGAATTATTTTGGTTCCTGATCCTGAACCGATTATGATAGAGGAATCTTGTTGGCTTGATATGTACAAGTGTTGCTACATTTTAATTAACACATCTAATATCAAATTTCTTTTGAGAATTTTTGTTCTCATAAGTTATGAGTCATAATCAATCGTTTAGCTATAATTGGAGGCATATAATTTTTGCTTAAACCACTTGGATATAAATCAGCATCATCCTTATAATTTTATAATTTGAAATGTGTTGTTGATTTAACAATTCGAGCAAACAACCTTTGCACAAATCAAATTACAGGTTGATAATAAAGAACATGTGACCATAACATAAGTGCATCTATATAATAGTAAATGATCCACATGGCAGGTAAACGGGCCCATATTCACCTTTTTATACATTTTAAAATTTCGAAAGATACAATCTCAATCTTAGATGGTACAATGATAATTGTATCATGAGAACAAACAATGCAAGAGAATTATTGAAGAATTTACTGTTTCTTCAATGCATATAACCACATGAATTCAATAAACTTCTAGTTTATTTTGCATGTGATTCCTGCATCATGCTCATACTTAGTTACCACAAACAATATGCAAATGTGGGTAATCTTTCACGTAAATATTTATAACCTACTTTGATTATAGTAATATGAAGATCTTAAATCTTTCCGTATTTTATAGTCTCAATATTTATTTATTTTTGACTATTTCTTTCAAACTTAAAAAAGTTTTCTTTGAGACTTACTACAATTTCAATACCATGAGCAATTTTATTTTCTTTGGAGAGTAGCAAATTAGCTCACCAAAACTCACAATTAAATTGGATACTGCCACATATTTCATAACATTATTTGTGTGGTAAACATCTCTTTCAAGGAGAAATTTATATCATTATTGTCATGATCAAAATCATTACAAGCAAAACTTGTTTCTTGATTTACTTATGTCATTAGTATCTCCTCCCTTTTGTTTAATATTAGGCAAAATATTTTTGACGTAAAGAGATACATAATTAATGACAAATTTTTGTGGTCAAGAATTATTTCCTTCTTTTGCCATTTTGATAGTTCATCAAAAAAACATACCACAATATTTGTGATGTAATAAAAGTACTTGACCAATGACTATTTATACCAACATAAAATTTCTCTATTTATCTGTAACCTCTCATAGGGGTGAGTTGTGGTATTTATTAAATCATACATAAGTATGCCTTTATATATAATTTTCATCATCTCTTGATACAATCACTTTCAAGAATGGTCCACTTTTCATGATACTTATCACAAGTCACATTCTCTTCAAGGAATTGACCATAATCATATACACATGCTTCATAATTATTCCTTTCACTAGAAGTTTATTGTCATACTTTAAAATTTATCATATTCATATGACATACCTCGACATCACTTTTGAAAGTCAAGTGTATCACCATTTTATCATCCTTTTCTTTGATGGAGGATTTATAAACTTATCAAATTATTAGGTCTGATAACAAACATGTTTCTAATGACCTTTCATATCATTTTGATGACAAAAATTACCTTCATATTTGGAAGGACTATTTGAAAAAATTACATGTTCTTCATTTGTTTTCACAAAGATGACTATTATTATTTTGTCCTTTGTCACACCCACATTCATTATACAATTTTCAATAGTCATCTTTTAGAATTATCATGTACTGCTACCACATTCATTTTTAAGAATGGAGCAAGATCATGTGTTTCATAATTTTCATCATGAGCAAATTAGTTTGCTCAGTCATTATCACTATGGTGCATCAGGACTTAAATTCAATATCTTACTCTCTTGGTTCAATGAAATTTGAATTCATCATGTTTCCCTTAACCAATGAGGTAATAAGCCAAGACATGACTCACTCATAAGCCTTTAAAAGAATATTATGTTCACTTATAGAAACAAAATAAATTTGTTTCTTTGTACTTCAATTCTCTTCTGAAATAAAATTGTTATAATTAAACAAATCAAAGTCTAAAATTGTTGGGGTAAAACAAATTAATGTATTCAATCTATAACACATATATACAATAAGTCATTCATATAGAAAAAATTTCAATATAAAAGTCGAAACAAGAGGCTTAAAATGATTTCTTCATATTCTAGTGGAAATAATACTAAGACAAATTCTTTTCAAGTTATAGTTTTCCCCTTTTTTTGCCGCAATCGTACAACTCATTTACAAGGAGGGAGTGAAGTTGTTTTAATAATTGCAACTTTCCTTCAATGACCCACATAACCTTTATAAGGAAAAAATAATATGAGATTTTTTTTAAATGGAGAATATGCAATCAAATCTCAATAAGACATAAGAATTGAACAATAATACCATTCTTTTTGTAAATTAAGAAGTGTTCCCTCCAATTTATTGATAAGTATGTGATTCAATATGAATCTTATGTGAGACATCTATTAATTATCGGCAATATAAATATATTGATGATAAAAATCAAATATTTTATGTGATTTTAAAGAGAGTAACATCATAGCAAAAATTAAATCCAAACTTGACTTACCAAACTCTCATTTACGAAATGTGTCTGTATAAATATCTAAAAACCACAATAAATTATTCATGGTGGCAGATTGTAATATCAAGATCTTCAAGAATCATACTCTATTATCACAAGAACAAGAAACAACACAACAACTTGATTAAATTCTTAAAATCCATATTATATATTATTGACATTTTCAACTTCAAGAATCATGTTAAAGAACTTACTAGCAATGGTTCAATTAGTCCAATAATTTCATCTCACCTCAAGAAAATAGCCGATTAGAAGTAACTATAGATTTATCCAAAAAATTAAGAACAAATGAATTTTAATGAAGAATATAAGAGAATGGAATCAATATGAGACAATATCAAACATAGTACTTTTAATCATCCAGATCCATAAATTTATAAACTACTCAATGATGATAACATTTTTTTTCTAAGTGAAGAAATTAAATAAAAAAAAACTTTGGAGTAAGAGATAAAAAATGTGGTAAGAACTTCGTGTTGATAACGTGTTATAAAATAAAAGCAAAACATATTGAAATAAATGGTGAAAACAAAGGAAGAGGAAGAGGAGAGCAAAAGTTATAGGAACTTTTTCTCTATATTTTGGTGTGTTTGCTTTAGTATTTCCAAAGCCTTTTTATAGGCATTAGGGAGTACTAACATTACTCGGAGAAGATAGCTTTCTACAGTAAAGGTGGGTCTCATGGACATCCACCAATTTACAACACTCCCCCTTGGATGTTACAAAGAACGAAAGAAAATATACATAATTATTTGTAATACACATTGTTTGTTGACTTATTTCAGGTTGTTTGAAGGAAGCTACGTGTAAGTTGATTGTAGGAACCTACTTGATGTCACGACCCAGACCGTCGTGATTGGCACCCACACTAAATCTCCAGTTGGAGAACCACTACTACAACCCAAACCAAGCAACTACACCAAAACTAAGGCATTTAAGTTACGGAAGCAAGTTAAATGCTAAGAAAATAAATAGGGAGTTCCCATAAACTCCAACAAAAGATCTAACAACTAACAATGCGGAAGAAATAACCTAGAATCTGAAAGTCAATGTACCAAATCATTCTAACAATGAACCAAGTCTAAACAAGAATGGATACAACCCCAACTAATGAACTAATCAACTAGCTAAAACAAATGTCTAAGTCCGAAAATGGTGGACATAGACGAAAGAGAATCCCATGGCAGCCCGGAAAAATTGGCTCACCCTTGAATTCGAAGCGACGATCACTGATCTTCTAACCGAGGTCTGTCAATAGCCGCTTGAAGATGCCATGTACTCAACAAAAATAAGAGCAAGTATAGAATCAGTACACAACCACAGTGTATTGGTAGGATCACGCGACCATTCCACTAGTGCAACATAAACAAGTCAAACAACATTATAATCACATGCATATATAGCAACCTATATAATATTATCAACATTTATGAACAACGAGCAACTTCCACATTTTATATCAAATCATTGGTCCTCTCATGGAACCCAAACCCAAACAGTTAGCATGCCGGAACGTGGCAACCGATCCTATATTAATGTCAGAACGTGGCAACCGATCCCATAGTTATGTCGGAACATGGAAACCGATCCAAGTTAGTTATGCCGGAACATGGAAACCGATCCCATTCACACACCACAATCACAATCACAAGTATATCACCAAGATCATACATTTAAGTCATGATTTCATGGCATTCATCAATTCTCTATATCATTTACAACAAATGTGATCAACATTGCAACATTCATGCATATACAAGTATCATAATGAAGCAAGAACAAGCATACATCACACAATCATAGAATCACAACCATCACCTACCTCAAAATAAGCTTGAAACCCTAAGAAACTTGATCCTTCCCTTTCCAGATTCGTTCCGCTTGTTCTTGGTCTACAAACAATCATTATAAAATGGGAATCAATAAACAATCACTAATTACCCGAATTACTAACAAATCTATGAACCCTAGATCAAACTCATGATCCTAATTATCCAAATTAGGGTTGTTTCCACCATAGAATCTATAACAAAACCTCCCCCCATCAATATTTACCCATTCTATTACGTTCTACGGATCGAAAAATGGATTCGGGGAGTGAAAAGCTTACCTTTAGCCTCAAGAATGGTGAAAAATGAGTAGAAGTCGCCTGGGGACCGTTCCTTAGCTCTAAAAGTCAAAAAATGCATAATGAGGTCGTTTAGGGGTTAATTAACGACTTTAATTCGAGTCGGTCCCGCCACAGCGGCCACCACCCCGCCACAGCGGCGACGCCAAAGATGAAAAAGTCCCCGCCAAAGCTGCCAAAACGAAACAGAGAGCTATTTCAAAAATTCCAAAAGTTTCATTTCACAACACACCTCTAACCCACGACTCTCAGTAAATATCCTTTCTGCTAAGATCGATTTCGGGAGTTCTACTCGCCCGAATTTAATTCTGTAAAGTCATATGGATTCCTTAACGAGTTATCTAACTATTCATGTGATCAAAATCATAAATAATTCACCCGATTATTACCAGATTTCCCTACACCTCAATGACTCCGATTTGGTCCAAATCTGGACAAGATTGGGAAAATCCAAATACTACAAAAAAAGTTTTTTGGCCCCAAATTTTCCACAATTGGCTTTTCTATAACGACGGGAATAGGTCGTTACAATAGATACTAATTTACCCATCAGTCGTCCCCGAGTGACAAACTTAGGAAAATAGGCTAAGGAAGGGATGAAGTATACATGAATCGACGAACAACTGGGATCTTGTCTCGCATGTCTCTCTCGGTTTCCCAAGTAGCTTCCTCAACTTGACGATGCTTCCATTGAACTTTCACGGACTTAATCTCCTTGGTCCTCAACTTGCGCACATCACGATCAAGAATTGCAATTGGTTCCTCCTCGTATTGGAGGTCCTTGTCTAACACAATTGAGTCCCACTTAATAATATAATCCTTGTCACCATGATACCTCTTCAACATGGATACATGAAATACCGGATGAACACTTGATAAATTAGGAGGTAAAGCTAATCTATACGCTACCGGCCCAACGCATTCAAGAATTTCAAATGGACCAATGTACTCCCTCCGTTTCACAAAGAATGACCTGGTTTGACTTGGCACAAAGTTTAAGAAAATAAAGAAAACTATTGAATCTTGTGGTCCTAAATTAAAGTTATTTCAAAAGTACAAAATTGCCCTTTAATCTTGTGGCCTTAGAAATGCCACGTGACAAGCTGAAAGTAAAATATTACCAAAAAAAGAAAGAGGTCATTCTTTTTTAAACAGACTAAAAAAGAAAGGAGGTCATTCTTTCTGAAATAGAGGGAGTATCTAGGACTTAGCTTACCCTTCTTACCAAATCTCATCACCCCTTTCATGGGTGATACCTAAAGAAGAACATTTTCACCGGATTGAAACGCCATGTCTCTTACCTTATGATCTGCATACTTCTTTTGTCTATTCTGGGCTGCTAAAAGCTTAGCTTGAATACTCCTAACCTTATCTTAAGCATCCTTCACTAAATCAACCCCCAACGGTTTCACATCTCCAGCCTCAAACCATCATATGGGTGATCTACATCCCCTCCCATATAGTGCCTCGAATGTGCCATGTCAATGCTGGAGTGATAACTATTCTTATAGGAGAATTCACACAAAGGTAAGAACTTATCTCAATGTCCTCCAAAATCAATCACACATGCCCTCAATGTGTCTTTCAACACTTGAATAGTCCTCTCTGACAGCCCATCCGTCTGTGGATGAAAGGTTGTACTAAAAGTGAGTTGTGTTCCCAATTCATCATGCAATTTCCTCCAAAACTTGGATGTGAATTGGGTACCACGGTCTGAGATGATAGAGAGGGGAACCCCATGCAACCTCACTATCTCTTTCACATAAACTTTAGCCAATTGATCAACATTATAATCTATTCTAACCAGAAGAAAATGGGTTGGCTTGGTCAATTTATCAACCACTACGCAAATAGAATCAAACTTCCCCAAAGTCTTGGGAAGACCAACCACAAAATCCATGGTTATTCTTTCCCACTACCATTTCGGAGTTGGCATTCTTTGAAGCAAACCCGCAGACCTTTGATGTTCATACTTCACTTGTTTACAATTTTGACATTTCTCCACAAACTCCGCTATGTCTTTCTTCATGCCCGGCCACCAAAAAATTCGCTACAGATCTCTATACATCTTGATCACACCCGGATGAATAGAATATCGCCAACCATGAGACTCGGCCAACAATTTCTCAATCAAGTCATCTAATCTAGGAACACATATTCTCCCCTTGAAATTTAGCACACCAACTGCATCAAGAGTGTTCTCTTGTGCCTTACCAATCGCAGTCTTTTCTTAAGTTCCTCCAAATTCTCATCTTCAAATTGTTTGGCCTTGATCTTTTCAATGAAAATGGCCCTTACCTCAATACTAGCTAGCACCCCACCTCTTTCTGAGTTGCCCAAATTGCATGAACTTAGACTCTAAGGTCTGAATTTCTTTAGCCAAAGGTCGCTTGGATACATTCAAGCAAGCTAAACTACCCATACTTACCGCTTTTCGACTCAAAGCGTCTGCCACTACATTAGCCTTGCCCGGATGGTATTGAATGGTCACATCATAATCCTTAAGTAACTCCATCCACCTTCGTTGTCTCAAATTCAGATCCTTTTGAGTGAAAACATGTTGCAAACTACGATGATCAGTAAACACTTCACACTTAACGCCATAGAGGTAATGTCGCCAGATCTTAAGAGCAAACAATCGCTGCCAACTCTAAATCATGTGTTGGATAATTCCTCTCATGCACCTTCAATTGACGCGAGGCATAAGCTATAACATTCGTATCCTGCATCAACACAGCACCCAACCCAGAATGAGAAACATCACAATAAACAATAAAATCTTTACCTTCAACCGATAATGCTAATAGGTGCGGTGGTCAAGAGAGTCTTGAGCTTTTGAAAGCTCTCCTCACATTTTTCAGTCCATTCAAATGGTATCTCTTTCTTGGTCAAATTAGTCAAGTGAGTGGCAATAGAGGCAAAAAATTTCACAAACCGACGATAATAGCTAGCGAGCCCCACAAAACTCCTAACTTCAGTCACAGAATTTGGTCGGACCCAATTCTTAACCACCCCAATCTTTTGGGGATCTACCATTACCCCTTCTTTTGCAACTACATGCCCCAAAATTGTAATCGATTTCAACCAAAATTCACACTTAGAAAATTTAGCATATAGCTTTTGCTTCCCAAGAACACCAAAACACTACGAAGATGGTTGGCATGTTCTTCCTCACTTTCTGAATAGACCAAAATATCATCAATAAAGACTATAACGAACGAATCAAGATATGGTTTGAACACCCCATTCATCAAACTCATGAAAGTTGCAGGAACATTGGTCAAACCAAATGACATAACCAAAAACTCATAGTGCCCATAGCGAGTTCTATATGTCGTCTTAGGCACATCCTCAGGCCTAATTTTCAATTGATGGTAATCGGATCTTAGATCAATCTTAGAGAAAATCGATGCACCTTGCATTTGGTCAAAGAGATCATTTATTCGAGGCAATGGGTACCTATTTCGAATAGTGACTCTATTTAATAGTAGGTAATCTATACACATTCTCATACTACCATCCTTCTTCTTAACAAACAAAACTGGAGAACCCCATGGAAAAGCACTAGGACGAATAAATCATTTATCAAGAAGTTCTTGGATTTGAGCCTTAAGCTCTCTTAATTCTGTCGGAGTCATGCGATATGGAGGGATAGAAATGGAGCACGTACCAGGATCTAAATCAATGCAAAAATCAATATCTCTATCCGGAGGCATACCAGGAAAGTCATTAGGAAACACTTTACTAAATCACCACGGGAATAGACTCAATGGTGGAGTCTCAATCTCAAAACCCCTAATATGTGCCAAATAAGCCAAACAACTCTGCTCTACTAGTTTACTAGCCCAAATGGAGGATATAATCTTAGCTTGCTTAGGCTTGTACACCCCTTCCCACTCTAATTTTTCCCTTCCAAAAATTTCTAGAGTTACTGACTTAGTATTACAATTAAGCACAGCATAATAGGGGGACAACTAAGTCATGCCTAAGATTATGTCAAAGTCAATCATATCCAAAATCACTAAATCAGCCCAAGTCTAAAATCTCATAAACAAAATAGGACAGACATGATAAACATGGGTAACTATGCATAAGGGGCATCAAGAATATCACAAATCAAATAAAAATCTGAGGCAAATCTCACGGATACATATGAATAAGTAGAACCCGGATCAAACAACACATTAGCCATCTGGTCACAGATAAGAATAGTACATGTGATCACCGTATCAGACGCCTCAGCCTCATTCTTTCCCGAAAAAGCATAACACTGAGCCCTATCATCATGACGAGCCACTTCCCTACATGGTTGTGTGTTACCCCTACCTCTGTTACCATTATCATTTCCTACCTCCATGACCTCGCTGATTACCTCCTCTCCCACCTTGTGGACGTCCTCTACCATTATTACCATTCCCCGCTGGTACCACCACTCTAGACTGCTGTTGCGCAGAATCTAACACACGTGGGTGGGGACAATCTCTCCTCATATGCTCAGGTTCCCCACAGTTGTAACAAGTATGATCAAAAGATGGTCTGCCGCCCGTCGAAGGTGCGACTCCCTGTGTAACGTCCCATATTTTGCATATACTAGTTTTATGTGAGTAGTAAGGGTTTGAAATAGGTTTGACAATATTTGAAAGAGGTCTGAGGCTAAATAGAGTAAGTAAAGTATAATTTGTCATAGTAATCAACCTACTTGCTTAAGCTATTGATTCGGATGTCTTACGTAATTAAGTTACTTACGTACATGTGTAGCTTACGTAGAAAGGATGACATAGGTTCTTAATGGTAGATTAACTGGTGACCTACTTAAATAAGTGGTAACTAGGTGATGCACCTACTTAGGAAATATGTGGACTGCATTTTAAAAGAAAAGGGCAACTAGGTGATGCACCTACTTAGGAAATATGTGGACTGCATTTTAAAAGAAAAGGGCAACTAGGTGATGCAGCTACTTAAAGAACTTGTGGCAGAAATTAAGGGAGTGATGTACCTGCTTACTTAAAGTGAGGGACTAGATATTTCTACACATTTCTTAATGTAAAAAACGTCCATAAAGGACCCTTAAGAGAATGAAATTCATTTCATATATCTCTCACTTGTTCTACAGCAATTTACTCCCAAAAAGAAACTAGGAAGCTCCAAAGTGCTGGCCTGCAAGTTCACCATTAAAAATCTGAGAAAACCCT
>JAJOOS010022296.1:0-25870 GCA_029582725.1 Solanum chiquidenum | reverse complement strand
GTTTCCTTTCGTATTGTTGTCATTTTATATACTCCTAGATTGTTAGTCATCGACAAGTAAAATATAAACGAGTAGAAACGTAGAGGTAGATAGTACTATATCTTTTGGCCGTAAAAGGAGGTAGCTTATCTATTTATCTTTTAATTATAGGAAGTTTCCCCAACTCCAAAGATTGACTTGGGAACTCCTCTTAAGGTAACTTCTGATGAAAGATGGAGTGACATGTTGGGAAAGTCTGTTTCTTGCACGAAGGAACGTGGATGGATTGAACTAACTGTATCACTTTCTGCAATTTAAAGGTGAAAAAGTAAAGAAAGGGAAAGAACTCCGCATACATATAAATTCCTTCTATTTTAAGGACTGAATTGGATTTCTGACAGTAAATCAACCAATTCCTAGAATTGCAGATGGCAATGGATACTTCATGTAATTAGAAGTAGTACCATTAGTTATGAGGGGTTCTCACGTAATTAAAGTAAAGATGTCCCCCGATTATAGGTATGGTAAACTTTGGGTAAACAGCAATCAAACATGCACTGAGAAGAAAACGGGAATGTGCTACTTCCAAAACAAAAAAAATTCGCCCAGTTTTCAAGTGTCTTACGGTTTAGATATGACGTCCCTGCCGAGAGCTTGTTCATTTCTTTCTCTACGTCCAACTTCTTAACAAAACTTCCAAAAAAAAGAGTTGCAACTGCAAGTGGATTGTCATAAGATCATGAAGCAGCATATAAGATTCAGTAGTTGCTGGTATGAAACCTTTACATCTTAAACAATACAGCAAGTATGCTGCTTAGATGATATCTCAAAATGAAATCATTGAACATTCTGTCACTACTAAAATTCTTTCTACATATCACTGTTCAACATAATACGTAAAACTTGGTTCACTTAATTGGCTATTGGAACCCACACCCCCAAAAAATACTAGCTCATAAGTTTTGAGTTAGTTGCACAAATTAAATACCTTCCCTGTGGAAAAAACCATATGAAATGTGCAAGAACTTACACCGGAGAATCTTACAGATAAGCAGAAATACAAAAGATAGATCAGTTCAAATAAAGCCATCATCTCCCTGTTAGTCTGTTTATACCAATGCCACCATCTCCGGACCTTCGAGTCTGTTCCTCTTCTTTTCTTTTCTCCATTTTGTATTGCTCTTCAGGCACGGCTGTATTTGCATTTATTTGATTTATTCCCCCTTGGGGAAGGTCAGAAGGAGGTGAGATCTCCAAACAGAGGGCTTGGCTTCTGATAAAGGCACACAAGAGAACGAGTTATGCTGAGCCTTTTTTTAGGAAAAAAAAAATTATTACTTAAAAGTTCATTAACATGTTATCTTGAACTTAACATTACTTATTACACATTATTTTTCTAACCCTAAGGAGAAAATAACAAACACCCAGGGATTCAGGAACCAGAGAAAGCGAGAGAGTGTAACCTTTGGTCATTTGGTGGTGCTCTTCATCTTTTCTCGCATTTGGTCATAAGCATTAAGGAGGTCTGCCCGTTTATTTGCTACTTCCACTAGAGTTTCAAGAGCTGCAAAAGATGAAGCCACCAATTCTATCAAGATGAGGCACAGAAAGATCGAAAAAATAGATACACAGAATTGATGCCAGATTTTCGCAGGTTCTATAGATGGCTAGACACACCAATCCTAGAGTAGTACGGTATAGTTTTGACACTTTAGTTCTTGAAGTTTAATTTTACCAGGGATTCTTTGTTACTCCAAGCCACTTTTATTTCCAGTATACCAATGTGAAAAGATACTTCGATCGTTGCTGGAGGGATGAAAGTAATTTACCTGTCTCAAATGACGATTGGGCAGCTCGAAGCTTTGGACACACCAGCACTCCAAACATGGATAATGACTTGAGTCGCTCTTTTCGAGCCTAGAAAAGAAATAACAGTACCATTAAATTTAATGTACAGAATAACACTCAATTTAATTCCAGTCTGACCCTGCCAAATTAATAAAAAGAGAGGTAAAGTTTAAACATTGCAGATTTGCACTCCACCTATCCGATTTTGGAAAATAGCATGGAGATAAAAACACGGGGAATTTGATGGACTCTTTCATTAAAGTTGGTGAAGAATGCTTTGAAATGATGACAGATAACATGCAAGGTAAAAGAGAAATAGTCTGTTGAGACCAGTGGCGGACCCAGGAATTTTGCTCAGGGGGTTCAAAGTATAAAGGAGAAGTTCAGGTGATAATGTAAGTGCGCGGTGAGCGTAGTGATCCCTCGGCATGCTCTTTGTACAAGAACTATAGATATTTCATTGGTTCATAAAAGTAAAGACTAAACTAATCAAAGATATTGAGGACAAAGATACATTCATAAGAATTTTAGTGGATCGACTGTATTACATAAGTAAACTTCTAAAACAAGTGAAAATTAAATGATGAAAAAGGGAGCAAGACGGGGAAGAAAGATATTTAGCTTATCATGCTAAATTTAACTTACTTTATCATACCGTATTAATCATTTCTTTCTGCTTTTGTCATGCTCCATCAAACATTCTTAAAATGTCTTGTGCTTTTTATACTTTAATTTTCACTTTTTAAAATTTTTAAATTAGCATCCATTCAATCACATATTACTATGAAAATCGTCAAGATTCTCTAAAAGTGTGTAAGAATAGAGTTAATAAAATTATAATGCATATTTAGAAGATAAATAAATAGCATCGTCAATTTTTTTAGTTCATATAGTTCAATTTACTAGGTTAGTCATAATTTGTAAAAAAGACAAATAACAAATAAATCAAATATGTTTAGTTTCCATCTCTCTAAAATATAATTAAAAATATAAAAGAAATTTCATGAATTCTATAAATTAATATTTTTGAAAGGATGTTGACGATATTTAAGTTTCTTCATTCAATTACATCTAATTTACCTTTTTTTTTTAAAAATAAATTATATTTCTATCTCATCAATTTCTAGTTAAATATAATTCATCATTTTTTAAAACAGTTATTTAAGTTAGTATATGAAACAAGAGTTACGTTGAAATAAAATAAATAATAGATATAAAAAGAATTAAAAAAAGAAAGAAAAAGAATGTGTCTAATAAATTTAAAGAAAAACAAATTAAAAAGAAGAAATGGAACAAAAGGAAAAAATAATGAAAAAGAAGAAGAAAGTCTAAGCCCAAAAAGTTCCATTTTCCAAAGCATTTAAAGGAGGGAAAAAATGTTGTCAATGGGAAAAAATGTTGTCAATGGGAATCGAACCCGTGACCTAGGGGCATTTGTTGAACCACTTATCCGCTGAGCCAAGGCTGTACTTTGTTTTCAGGGGGTTCATTTTAATATATATACACATAAAATCAGAATTTGACGTTATATATACAATGTAATTTTTTGACGAGGGGGCGAACCCCCTCGGGTCCACCTAGGTCCGCCCCTGGTTGAGACGGTGTCACATCAATGATGTAAAGGAAGAAGAAGACACAGAGAGAGATTATTTCTTCACTTCAGTTAATCAGTTCACATAGCAAAATTGTAAGAAAACTTGGATGAAGAGAGGGGATCATATAACTGAGGAGATAAGTAAGTTGAAAACAAGATTAAAGTTAAAAACCTTTTGGTTAACCTTGATCTATGTTCACTTCTAATCACATCATAAATAAAATTTGGTAGCAAAGCTGAAGTGCAAGGTGATTCAATGATTCTGAACAGAATTATCAAATTATAAATGAATTTATTGGCCATGAAGCATTTATATATGTTGTCACTGCCTGCATAAAGTACTCAGAGGCTATTTCATAAATCTTCATGCATTCTCTGTCCCTCCCTCCCTCTCTCTCTCTCTCTCTCTCTCTCTCTCTATATATATATATATATATATATATATATATATTAAGGGGATGTACTCAACGGTGGAACTAGGATTTTCAATAAGAAAATAGACACACGAAGTAGCCGAAGGGGGTTCGCCATCTACTATAGTCTATATATATCTAAAAAATTATTTTAATCATGTATAAATCATATAATTTTCCACCGAAGGGGTTCGGATGAACCCCCTAATTGTAAGGTGGCTCCGCCACTGGATGTGCTGCATGGCTGGGGAGATTAATTTAATAATGCATGTATAGGTGCCAGAGGCGAGCATCACTTTATAAAATCATGCCACCTGGAAAACACTGCTTGATTAGAAGTTGTTGTGAGAATATAAATTGGCGAGTCACTTACTTGATCCTCCACCGTGCATGGTGATTCGGTAGCTTCCGGTGCTTCTGACACTTCTTCCTGAACTTCTTTGCAAAAGTAAAAGAAAAAAAAATTATTTATCAGAGAAGCTCAATTCAGGTAAAGGATTTTTTGATGCATCCTTTATTTACTTATTTGAATACATATCTTATACTATTTTTTGCTTCAAGTGTAGAAGAAGCATTCCTTATGCTGGACTTACATGGAACTTACAAACATCAAGTGCTGAAGGAAAAAGGTTAGAGATATTGTCATGCAGTCTGCACTACAGAAGTTGAGAGAAATATCTCCATGCTTCTACCTCAGTAAGTGTAGCTCAAAATTCAGTCTATTATCATATTTGAAACAAGAAGGTGTCTTACTTTATATTAGCAGCCTAGTATCTTATTCTTCTTAAAACTGCTTTTTAAGAAACAGTATAAGTGTTAAAAGAGCCAGGAACATGCATCTGTACCAGAATTTGATGAACCATCCTGATTCAGAACCTTTGGGCTATTGGATTTCTTCTGTAACAGCTTATCCTCCTCAAATTTTGCTTCCTCAGAACAGCTTTTTGGACTCTCAGATGATGCCCACTTGCACAAACTGAAATGTGATTCCTCCGATTTAGGCTCAGCTGCATAACAAAATCAGTATACATCACAGCTAGTCTTATAAAGAAAATCTAGGATTAAAATATAATCAAATACAGGTCCATGAGCCCACTTTATTCATATAATCAATTACATGGAGAATGGAAGAAGTGCTGGGTCCTAAACATGTAAATGAGGAAAAGATATATCAGGCATTGTCTTATAAATGATCCCCTAGATAGAAAATTCCATCATTACAATTTGGGTAATGGATGGTTACATAACCGCATTGGAACTCCCACGAGTCCTACAGATTAAGCATTTTCTAACAGAAAAGGAACTCCATGAATCACAGGCAATATTGTGTGCCGTCAAATAAAAGGCACACTACACTCCCCAAACCCCACAGTAGGATTACACAGGGTATGTTGCTGCTATCAACCCAAAGGCTGAAATGCTGCAAAGAGTATGGATTTACCATCCTGATGGTTTAATTGCAATGTAGTGGCAGCAGAATGAGGTTTGAGATCAAACAATGCACTACTGATACGTGAAGCGCCCATGGAATGCCTAGCACTCGCCAGCTCCAGCCATCCCTGCCATGTAAGCCAAATTCAAGGTCAATACTATAACAACTTCTTGGATCCATAGACGTTACTTGCACGAATTATAATATCATCCAGTCGCAATCAAACTTAAATTTTCATCCACTTGAATAAGCATTATATGTACATATGCATCATTACAAGTCTGTTAAACTAAATTCTGGATCCACCTCTGTTAATGACCAAGGAGAAGATGCAACTCAGGGATAGTGAGGATTACAGAGGAATCAGTACCTATCTAATGTAATATTCAGATGTTTTTGATTGAAGAAAAAAAAGAGGGAAATCAGAAAAGAGGGATAAAGAAAGAAGTTGAAACCTCGCGAAGTGATGATGACAGAGAATTCATAAGAAGTAGATAGCTGTCCGTCGAATCCATCAATTCCAAAACAATCTTATCTTTTTCGTTCTGCATTTCTGAATTTTCTCCATTCACCATGTTGAATCACAACCTGCGTATAGAAAGCGAGAAATCCTTAATTTTTTTTAGATTTCTTGATTTTTAATAGCATGCCCCGACCCGATCCTATTAAATCAACCCGTCGTTTCTATATTAAATTGACCAACTTACCCTCTCTTGACAGCGAAACGGCAAGGCCTTTGGAGCCAATTTTGATATTAGATAGCTCAAACTTAAATTTATTAGAAAAACAATTGACTCAACAAAACGTGAATGATATGATCATGATGTCAATAAATAAATAAATCATATAACATTAGAGTATGCTGAAAGTTTACACATGTATGGAACAATTATATGATATGTATTAAAAAAAAATGGAAACTTTATCCGAGAATTTGGATAATGTTAAAAAAATAATTGGTTTTTAGTTAATCTCTAATTATTAGTAAATGAAACTAATATTTTGGTCTTCTACTTGTATTTGTGAACAAAGACTAAATTGAATACTACTGAGAATGTAAAGATTCAAATGGAGATGCTATTTTTGCAAAATTCTTAAACACGACAAAGAAAGTGAATACATAATAGATAAATGCTTTTTTGTTTAGCTTTAGTTTGTATTTATGTCATCCAATTTTGTGTGTACAAAAATAAATAGTTAAATATTTGTATAAAGTTGGAGATATATGTGACATTTTATGTGGTGTCTTATGTGGTCAATTGACATTTTTTGTGTATTATGTCACGTAAAATGTGTGTATATATATATATATTTGTATAATTTACTATAAATTTAAGTGTCTACTTGTGTACATCTAAACTTGAAAGATATAAATATAAATTAAAGTCAACTTAAAAGATATATTTATGTATTATGCCTTAAAATATCAGAGTAAAGATAACACTTACTTTAAGTAAAATCAATTAAGCCCAGAGTATCAAAGGAGGTCAACAAATATATAGATTGCATGTACTTAAATGAAAATTAACAATATAAATTTCTAACAAATAAGGGTCACATAAATAAAACAATATTTTTATATGATAAGATATTATTTATTATTTATTTTTATTGTTGATCCTAGCCTCCTAATACAATACATTGCATAAATAACTTGTGAAAATATTTAACATTTCTATTTAGTAGAAGTATTTTTTAAAATTTAAAAAGAAAAAAAATGAATTGATTTGATCAGTCTCATTTACCCAAACGAGAGGTGCTTTTGTAATATTCTCAAAATCGGATGGGCACTTTTGGAATAAAGAGTGATGCATATTGAATTAGGGTTTGCAACAGTACATACCCCAGTATATATATGCATCTCCTTCGCAAGTCTTTACTCTTTTCGTCCATTTTTGTCTCCACTGTAGAGAAGCGGTAAAATTTAACCTAGAAGATGGTTCAGAGACTTACGTATCGAAAGCGGCACAGTTATGCCACCAAATCCAATCAACACAGGATTGTCAAAACTCCGGGTAAATTGCTCCATACTGTAACCTAATTTTCCCCTATTTTCATTGACTTGGATTTGTCTCAACATTGTTCTTATTGTTTGTACTAAGACAGATCCTGAATTTAAATTAGTGTGCATACTTATCCTAATCATATAGAAGTACCATGTAAACGTGTTAGACCTAGTAGACAGTTCGAGCTGAAGTTAGTTTTGATTAGTAGTGTATATGTGCATCCGCCGCTGGAATTTGCTTGTTATGTACAGTGTATTGAGAAAACTTAGTTATGTGATCACTGATGTACCTTTATGTTCATCTTTTTTGTAAATTAGGTGGAAAGCTAATTTACCAGACCACCAAGAAGAGAGCCAGCGGCCCTAAATGTCCAGTTACTGGGAAGAGAATCCAAGGGGTACATTTTCATTGTTCCCTTATTGTTTTATCTTCTTATGATTTAGTTCTTTTCAGTATGCGATCCCTGGCTTATGTGTTTAGCCCTCTCTTATTTGTGACTCAATTTTAAAATGAAGTATTCCTACTTGATGTGATACTAAAACAAGTAAATGTACTTTTTATCTATGAAAATAATTAACTGGAATTGTTCTGAAGTAATTGAGTGGGTTGGCTAACAATCCTAAAGTCTATGCAATTAATTGCTTTCTCTTTTCCTCTTTAGAACTTCACTAATGGATAGAGTAAAGCTTGCATAAACTAAGTAGCGCTTTATGATTGTTTTTATCCATAAACAAGCTGAGAATTACCTTGGTTCTGCTAAAGGACATAGTTACCAATTACTGAGAATGCAAGACCTTATTTGGTGTATATAGACAAACATTTTTTGCCCCAGCCTCTTCACATATTCAAGCATGTCTTCAAAACAGAAGCAACAACTGGTACCATAGAGAAGCGACCGTAAACTAGAGAGTCATGACCTCTCATTCTGAAAAAGAATGGAGCTTTAGTCAGTGAAGACTCTTATTGAGCTAATGGCTTACAAAAGTTGTCATCTTAGAGTTTCATTTTCCAGATTAATAGTGAATGTACTATTGCTGGCCTACGTCTCTTTTATTCCACTTTTAGTGTATGGAAATAAATTATTTTTGATCCTATAGCCTCTCTGTGTCAGATTGTAGTTTTAAAATCTTTCATGTGTATGATTTACATATACAACAGTGAATTCAAAATAGTATGAAGCTTTCTTGAGTATATTAAATTTGAATTCTCATGTACTATGCAAGACAATAAAATTCCAATCTTTAAGCAAGAAAATCTAGCCAAAGAGATATTATGGTTGATGGAATCTGGATGTTTGGTTAGGGAAGTGAGGACATTAGTAAAGGGGTCAAAAATACCCATTAGATATCCATATCCCTCCATGATTAGGTGACCTCATGTTTGTCGGCTTATAGCATTCTGAATTTCACTATAGTGGGAATTCTTCTAAATCACCAAACATTAACTTATTTTATTCCCTCTTCTCTTTCTGTCCCAGAGTCCAAAAAGGGACCTTCAAGCAACAGCATATATTGATGTATTTCTCTATCTTGATTAGATTCCACATTTGAGACCTGCTGAATATAAGAGATCCAGATTGCCAAGAAACCGCAGGACTGTGAACCGTGCTTATGGAGGTGTGCTATCTGGAAGTGCTGTAAGGGAGAGGTATGCCTTTTTTGTCCAGCAAAATTGCATATTTGCTTTTGATATATAACTCAGAGTTCCTCGACACAAGTATATTAATCTATCCATGATTTACCTATGTAGAATCATCCGAGCTTTCTTGGTTGAAGAACAAAAAATTGTGAAAAAGGTGTTGAAGATTCAGAAGGCAAAGGAAAAACTAGCTTCAAAGAACTGAGTGTAGAGACCCTGAAGTCTCTGTCAATTCTATCATGTTTTCAGATAACTTAGCTTTGATGACGATGAATATGTGTGAAAGAACTTGTTGAAATGCAATTACTAGAATTCGATTAGAATTTAAGCTCTAGTATGGTTTTGCAAACTCCTTTTTGGAACTATTGCCTCCTGACTGGAGGAGGTTGTTTCCTCTTTCCAGTTAAATGATACTTTATTGCATGATTACTCGAGTTTACTTTACTGTTGTGATTAATACTCAATCCAGAATGTTATCTTTTTCATTTGAGATGCACAGGAATGGTGGTCATTAGAAAATTAGTATTACCTTGAAATGTGAAGGAGCCAGGGTTGGTTGTCCTTGCAAGCCTCAGTATGTGATGCCGCGGAAGATTTAATTTAGGATTGTTTTTACGTTTCCCTTGAATCAGTTGATAGTAAAATTATGTTGGAAAAGGTATAACTTGGGGTATCAGAAAAGAAATTGGTAAAATTTGAAGCAAATACAAGAGCCATACATACATAAAGAAGAGTTAACTGTGTTGATCCAAACCCAAAGAACTGCGGAAAAAATGTTTTTGATGAGTTTTATATTCTCAAGGAGCCTGTCCAGATTGGTTCATTCAAACCTGGCTCTACTTACCTAATAAGTGCCATAGGACATTCAAACTCACGATTGGTTCTACTTACCTTGTGGCAGGGTTCAAATTACGTTTTTGGAGATCCAAGTGGTAAGTTTTCCTTTTTTTTTCTTTTCTACGGTTAAAACGTTACAAGGCTTTAACAAAATTAACACTGTGATGTAGCAAGACCAACACTGTATGACAAGTAGGCAATAGCCTAAATCTAAAAAATATGCATGGGTCAAATGGTAAAAGAGCACAAAATGCAATTTCATGGGAGCTGCATGTCAAAAATGGGAATCTTTAATTTACTAAATATGAAATCTTGCTTATTATTGAATATATGTCAGGATGGCCGAGTGGTCTAAGGCGCCAGACTCAAGTTCTGGTCCTCGTGAGAGGGCGTGGGTTCAAATCCCACTTCTGACAATGTTTATTTTATTTTTTCTATTTTTTTTAAGGGAAAAAAGACAAATATATCATAAAACTAGGGAAAAAAGACAAATATACCATAAAACTATCGTAAATGGTATGCAGATACCCTCCGTCATATTTTTGGGACATTGGTGCCCTTGCCGTAAAAAAGTAGAGCATATATACCATTTATACTAACGGACATACACGTATCATAATCTTATACACGTATCATAATCTTGCTATTTATCCAATTTCAGTTTCTGCCATTTTAGGGTTATAAAACGGGTCAAGTTTGCTCCGAGCAATTTCAGGTTTTAGAGAGTACACAGACAGTCATTATCTCAACTAGTGTTGGCCTGTTAGGCTTTAAATAGCATCTAATCTGATACTAATGGTTTTTTTGGGGAAAAGAAAGAGAAAAGTCCAACTTCAGAAAGGGTAAACATGCAATAAAACATACTTGATACTTAAATACTACGAAAAAAACATGAAAATTTTGTCCAAACATATTACGTTTAAATTCGAGCAAGCTAAAACAGTGAAAATCATAAAGCTGTACAATAACTTTTAACAGAATATAGCTGTTTTTTTTAGTGCTATGGCTAGATTTTATTTTTTTTCCATAGGCATCCGGTATCTGAAGTTGATTGACTCGACTACTTCAGATACTGGATGCCGAAAAGGAAAAAAACTAGATGTATACAAAGCCAGGAGGTTCTCTATTTGAATGTAGAACTAGTTGTAGCACTTGTTTGTTGAGAAACTGGTGGATATCTCACTAGGACAGGGAGGAGAATCCCATGACAAACTAGGCTTCCATTCATCAGCCAAACTAGCTGTCAAACTAAAAGGAAATCCCACTGATCTCATGTTTTCCCATTCAGTATTATCATTTATTGAAGTTTGATTACTCCTTAATCCTGCTTCATCATCTTCCATTCTTATACTTCTTTGCATCTCTTGTGATGAACTAATTGCGAAGCTGTTCAGTTGTTGATTTGGACCGTCAAAGTCTATGGACTCGGAGGTCTTGCTGATATCAGTGATTAAACCAGGGGATGTGTTGAAAAACATTGAGTTCGCGTCTAGTAAACACCTGTTGTTTTGTCCTGAAACCTCAGGAGACGAAAACATGAAGTTATAGGAAATGTCTGTGCTAGGACTTGAAAGATAAGATGGTCTTGAAGCCATAGTATTGAGGGCCTTATATGAAGGAACATTTGAGACTCCTTGTAGCAAATCATTATTATTGGATAGGTGGAGAACTGATCCTGTTTCAGTTATAGAAGAGACATTCTCCGAGACGAAATGAGTATTAGCACTTTGATTGAACAAGTCTGGAGATGCTACTTCAGATAACGGATTTACCCATGCGTAAGATAGAGCTCTATTTGCCATTGAGTTGGTTTTCTTGAATATTCTGCAGATGGCCCATGAATCCTGCAAGGACCAAAGAGAATATATCGATTTAAATTAAGATAATACAAAGTCTTCAATGGATAATAAAGGGTTAATTAAGCTACTTAATGAACCTACATTTGGTGGAAAGTTCTTATCCAAGAATTTCTTAGGTGGTCCTGACTCACTGTTAGTCGTAGGAAGGCGAAACTCGTGCATCATCCAGTCAGTTTTTATGCCTCTGGCAGCCCTGCCTCTGTAGAAGACTAGGGACTTCTTTAGACCAATGCATTTGGTGCTATCAGAGGAATAAATTGGCCTGTCAGTTCCAGTGGCCTTCCAAAAACCTGCTCCTGTTACACGGTTCGGACGGGCACTATTCCTGTACTTACGGTCCCTTGGACAGTAAAAGTACCACTCTTTTTCCCCTGTAGATGCCAGCTCTGGACAAAAATTGGTATGACAAGGAAATATTAGACTATGGTTCATAATTGTTAAGAATGAACCAGGCTCAAAATCTAATCAAATTTCATAGCCAAACAGATATTTGAAGATAAAATTTTCAAAATCTGATGGACAAACGCTAGCTCACTATATTTAACATCCATAAAAGTTAGATAATCAGTAACATGAAAAGTAAAACAATTTACTTGCTACTAAGAAATTAGAAATGAAAAATGAACCTTAAGTGTATGAAATGCAGAGGAATTATATATGTTTCTTACTTGGAAGGTCCCATGGATCATATTTATATATATCGACTTGCTTGATGAGCTCAATAGGAAGAGATCTCTGCTGAATCTTTCTCTTTAGGTAGAATCCAACCAGCTCTTCATCTGTCGGATGAAATCGAAAACCAGGCAGCATCACTTCATCAAGCTTTTCCACATGACTTTTGTCATCCATAATTTCACTAGTATAAGTCTCAAGGCAAAGATTAGATTGTGATTGTATAGTTTAGAGCAAATTGACAGGCAGTATTGTCCCTTAAAAATGATAGCAAGAGACCAAATTTATGATCTCGAAAAGACTACAAAGTTAGTGTGTATGGAGATATGTTTTCACACCTTCCATGATGTGCTTATTGTTGGCTATCCTTTATATTCTTCTGAGTTCTAGAAATCAAAACAAAATGACAAGTCAATCTTCTAATGAAATTAGTGCATGCTAATATTATATATAATATGTTGGGAGTTTGAATAGTTTTTTGTTTAAGATGCATTGCCAATGTTTTGTGTACATCCTCTGATTAAATTATGATTTTTTAGGTCATTGGATCTAAAAATAGCAATTTATATTCTCTGATATAAAAAAACTTCTATTCTTTCTGTCACCTACGACCACGTGACCCTTCCCCATGTCTTCGATAGCTAGAGATTCATTAAACAAAAATTTGAAAATAATACTACTTGATTCGTCCATTTTTACTTGTCATATATTTAATCATGGTTAAGTTCTCACTTTAATTTGTTGCTCTTGAAATTAAATTGTTTGGTATGGTAAAAATACTTGATACAGATAAGTATATTTAACCTGGTCCTGGTTGTTAGGACTGATAAAAGGCTAAAGTTGGATAAGGCAATACTCGTCATAAAATGTTGTCTTAAGTATTTGTCTTGTAACATTTGTCTTTTCAAAAAATCCATTTATGCAGTCGAATTCTAATTACTTCTTATTCCAACTTGGTTGCTAAAACATATATAGAATTAGAGAATTCATGTTCTAATGTGAGATAATGTTACAGAAGATAAAAATTAGAATTCTCCAATACTTGGTTTACCATGAAGTATCTGTATTACTTTCAAGCTCTGTAGAAGAGGTTAAGATGATACAAATAAATATATTTTCCGGCTATTTTTACTTGTTCAAGTTTGACATGACATACCTTGTAAAAAGTAAATAAAAATGATAAGTTAACTATACCACCTTTTGAATATACTAGTAATAAACTCATTGTTTTGAAAAATGCATTAGGAAATGAATAGTATTTTCTCCGTTCACTCTTACTTGTCCACTATACTAAAATTAAATGTTCATTTTTTACTTGTCCAATTTGAAAAACCCAGACATAAATTATCACTTTGTTCCTAATTTTCTCTTATTATTACCTACAATAATTTCTAGAAACATTGAATTAAGTTTATTCAAATTAAAGGATATTATAGTAATCTTATCCATTTATCAATTAGTTTTAGAGGGGTGTGCCAAATCAAACACGAACAAATAAAAATGGACGGAGAGAGAACTTATTTCTCAATTTTATTTTAAACTGTACGAGTAAAAATATTCTGAGAATGTATTTTATTTAAAGAAATGGGAAATTAATAAAGTTGAATGAGAAGATTGGTGGATCTGGAAATTTACGTCATGAGTGCATTGATTTAGGTTGGAATTTGTACAAGGGTTGAGTATATTTCAAGACTAGGTTAACCACATATGATATAGATTTAATTACCAGTGTCTAATTAAGTGGTGCGCATGTGCAAACTATATATATACCAAGGTAAATACTACTTATTGCAGTTCACCAAACATTAAGCAACGAGCAGCTCACCTACAAGATACTATATCGTTGACTGCTTCTCTAATCTTTTCATCATTATTTCTATTATTGGAAAAAAACATATTTACTAGCTAATTAGCTAGGCGTCATCCAACAACAAAAGAATTTTAAAACTCAAAATTACATTGAAAAGGAAATATTTAAGCTAAATTACATCATATCGATCGATCTTCATTACATAAAAATAGTACTCCAATTAGTATTGAAAATGAATTGAAGCTTTTCCATAGATGCAATCATTTATCAATACACATAACCCTTATATAGACAATGTTAAGTGGAAACCTTGCATAAGATTGCTAACCCCATGTCTGCTGGCTGAAGAGCATATAATTAAGAAATAAGCAATCCATAATTAATAATTAATGGGGGAATTGAAGTTCTTCAATACCAACTCTTTTAACGTTTCTGGTTTTCGTTAGTTAATTTCAATTTCCAATTAAAGGAGCAAGTCAAAGTTCATCTTGTAACCTGAGCTAACCGCACTCTTTCTCTGTGTCAATTACATACATTATTATAAACGATGTGTTACGTTAGAGGATTGAGTAGTAGTACAGTTGTAATTATTGTCCAGGAACGTAGGGGTAGTGTTTTACTTTGTAAATAAACGAAAAGGTATAGCCTTGCGAGAATTAAAGTTCAATGAATTTAACAATTAATATTATTTTTATTGGAAACAACTCTATATTTGAGTGTGTACACTCTATTATTTTGAGACTCTATATACCTTATGAGATTATACTGAATGACGATGATGTGTGAGTCGGCTGAAAAAACACGACCTTAACACGTCTTTTTGGATGGTAAGTTTAGAAAGTGATGATGTTGTTTGATTTAAAGATTTTGTACACTACTCTAGATTAAGATGGCCCACAAAGACTAGTTGATTGGCTTTGTCATTACACATCGTTGGCAAATCAATTAACATCAGCAGAAGAAAAGATATATATTAGACATAAATATATTGATGGAATCTTTGGGGGTAGAGATTATTTTAATTTGCTTCTAAAGTTAGAGACAGTTTTCACGAATAAACTAATGCTCTCGTTGTGAGACATTACTTAAATATATGTAGTAAGGTAAAGATTTAATTAAGGATATTTGGTTTAATATATTTTTTATATAGAATAATTGTACTTAATTTAGAAGTTTCATATTACAGATCAATCCTACTCTGCCAGCACTAACAGGATCATTTTTGTTGGAGAAAAATAGTGCCAACATATGTGATTTTGACACCATGTCTGAATCTTTAGAGCAAAAAGATCGAATTTTTAATGGATGTAAAATGAAACTCTACGGCATGAGTTCAATCCATCTTCAACCTCTAAGGTCTGTTTGGGTTCCTTAGAGGCTAGCTAACTCCTATAAAAAGAACATGTATTTTCTTGAAAATGCATTTTCGCAAATTGAGTATTCATGATAAAAAAAAGATCAAAATATGGACATTCCTCAAGATCAACCCAACGTTTTAAGCGATCAAATACAACCTCCAATAAATTATCCCACTTGAGAAATACGTTTCTAACGATCCTCAAGGTAAAGAGAAAAATGTGACAAAGACTCAAGAAAGGATAGAATTATTATACTCACATTATGGTTGCAATTAATTTTTCGATCACTGTAAAATTCGTTGCAAACAGTATATATCATTCTATTCCTTGTGTAGTATTCGTTGTCTTATGGTTACATCATCGAACATCAATCTTCAAGTAACAATTTTAGACTTAATTATATCAAATTTTGGTTTAGTTAATGACTGCTATTTTGTTACATAATAATACAAAATTACAGTTACTAATGACCCATCCATTGTTTATTAAATTTATGGTTTCATTCGTGAAAATAACAGGATATAACAAACCAAATAATTCTAGAAAAAAAAAACATATGTTGATGTTAACATGAACAGCATCACCAAGATTATAACCTCTATTCACATTCATCCACCCAAAAGTTAGCCGCAACATGAGGCGCCACACAGATTATTTAACTTCCTTTTTGGCGTTTGCATGAAAGTTGTTTATATATAAATATTTCGTAAGTGATCTGATTGTTTAAATATATTTTACACCGTTAGTGTATTTTGCATAAAGGTTGAAGGGATTGCGATATATAGAAGGCTAATCACTTTGAAACTTTTACATCCCTAAACAGCTGAAGGGATGGTTATCATATATATATTCATGAATAATGTTTGTTTTATCTTGTTCGTTTTCTCAATGCATGATAATACAAGACAATCATTTTTTAGAAGTGATTAGTTCATAATATAATTAACAGGTTGTTCTCTTGTTTTCTGCGATGACTGGAGCATTGATCTTGAGCCACTGCAGGAACTCCAGTCTCTAGCTTGTTACGCCAGGATATTTTTACACACTTAAGTATGGGGGTAACGTTTCCATACATGATGTTCTATCTTTTATAGGCCCCACTTATAGAATTACACTGAACATGCTATTGTTGTTTGTATATAGTATGAGATTTCTGATTTTATGAATATATTCATTTACCCTTGTATTAATTTGGATTTAATAAGTGTGGTTAGCTCTTCATAGTGGATCCATATTGAATTAATATATAAGGTTAGCTACGACTTCATTAATTTGTCCTTATTGTGTGAATAAATTACTTAAGAGTCGTGGAAAATTTGATATATACAAACCAAGTTAATTAAAGAGGTAGTATACAAACAAGATGGAACCTTACAATTTTGGATGATGACGAAGTAAAAATAATTAGCACTTTATGTACTCAAATGGATGAGTTTGTCCAATTTGAGCGGATTAAAATGACTTGAGTTATTAAATGTGAATTATTAATTTACTCAAGTTTGAACGAATTGGGCAGATCATATTCTATGAATTATTATGTATGATGATAATAAGAGTACTAGAGAGATAACAAATTAAAAGAGCTAGGTAGACATATTTACTTTTATAATATTGTTAATAGTTAATACATACACACAATTCATAAGAGAGAAACATTGGGAGTACAATTAGAAGTATATATTTTGCACTCGCTATTACACTTAGGCTAATATTGCATTTGCAAACGCTTCCTTCCATACTATCCACCCATGATCTCAAGGAACGCTGCAATAAATAATTCCAAGAAAAGAGAGCATAGTACGTCAGAAACTAATTTGTCTGTCACTAATAGTGTGCAGTCAGTCTGTCATTGTATATAAGTTAAATTCAGACGTAATTAATTACCTTTTGCAGTTAGTAGTAGGAGAGATTGGTATAGCAGTAGTAACACCACAGCGTGAAGGGAGATTAGATGCAGCATCTGGTTTAAGATTAGAGTAACGAGCAGCAGCAGCTTTCATACATTCACAAGCATCTTGCCTGTCTTGTTGTGTTGGCGTTATTTGCACAACTTTTTTCACACCATCACAACATGAACCTGATGGATCTCCACCTTGTGTCAAATAAGGCACACAAGGAGCTAGTGCTCCACCAACTTCACCACAATTAATCGCTTCTCCTAGTTGTACTACAACAACGAGCAACATAAACAAACTCACTAAAATTCCTTTCATCTTTTTCTTCTTCTTTTTTATTTGTTTTATAATTCAATTGTGTCTATGTTGAGGAGATGGAGCAGAGTATTTATACTAGTTGCAGGATAGCGTAAAATATAAATTTATATGTAAAAATTCATTAAAATTGCAATAAATAATAAGTTTGAGCCAATAAATTTAAATTTTAGATCCGCGTTTGTAAGTGACAAGATTCATTATATTATAGGTGAACATGAAAAGCGTGTTGGAGATATAGTAACGCTTGCGGAAATTTGGTCTTTTAATGTGTCGTTTTGTTACTAATTTTAGCAAATTGGACATAACTTTTTCATTTCCTTCCACATTTTGGAACTTTGTAGGTTGAGTGAATGCTGAAGGAAGGATTTCAGGGAAAGAACCGAGCTCTTTGTGAAGAATTATTCACGTGAATACTTTTACTTTGTAATTTAATTATCAATAGGTGCTATTAAATAGATTCACCTACAATTATATAAAGTGAATATTTTTTAAATCGTCAATACATAAAACTTTCAACTGTTTATTACTTATTGTATATATGTGAGTTTCATAGTGAAGAGTTACGTCGTAACTAGTGCTACTAAAAGTCTCACAAAATCTAAGTTGTATTTTTGTTTTACTGGAATGTGTTTGGTATGCTTGATTAAATTATTTTACTTGATTATGTAAAATTATTGCATCAAAAATGAAGAAAGCTGACTTCCGTCACTAATAGGCATAAGTCATGTTTCTTTTGGATTATTTACTTCAGCAAACAATTACACAGATTCCACCTTATATATAAGTTAAATTAATTACCTGAACATCCAATCAAACACAAAAAGAAAACCTACCTCGAAAATAATTTTTCAAAGAAAAACATTATAATCAAACACAAAAAGAAAACCTACCTCGAAAATAATTTTTCAAAGAAAAACATTATGCGTTATCCCAAATACACCAAATCAAATTTTTTTCCTAAACACTTTGCTCGTGCGTACACTAGTTCTTTTCACACATCGTATTAAATTTATCAACCACATCTTCATATAATTGTGTTCTCTAATATTAATATATACCTCAATATATTGTTCATGTTCTTTGCTTTCGAGAGAAGACGTTTGATAAGAGTATTTACATGTTCTCCACTACTCAACACTATCTCTATCATATTCTTATAATTCTGTCACAAAAGTAATATATCTAATGTATATTCATAAGTGGAGTCTGAAAAAGATATAGTGTATACATACTTCACCCTTCCTCATCAACAGATCCCTGACTTAATACCACATTTCTACATTGTTATAGTTCGTTAAAAGATTAAAATTTGCCAGCTACATAAATTGAGAGATTGAGGCCCATGCCAAGTTTACTTTCGATGATGGGATATCGTCATCGCCCTTAATTGGCCTTCACCAGAACTACATGATTATTACAAAAATTGCTCCATAATAAGGGGTTGAAAAATTGTGGACATCCAAAGCACTCGGTCCGAGTCCATAAATAAATTTAAAATCATTTCTGGTGGAACCTTTAAGTCTGTAAAAACAAGTCTGGAATTACCATCCTACAGTAGTCTACTTAACAGAGCATCTATTACTAATATTGAACCCATTCCAGTTCAAGTTACCCACTATTCTCTCGGAGACTTATAAGCTCATCTAGTTAAGAAGGAAAAATTAAAATAAAATGGATGCGTTGTACCAACAAACAACTGTCATTAAAGCCCGCCTGGGCACCAAGTGACTTGATAAACATTCAAACTTACATAGCGACAAATTAAGGCCCAACAAATCCCGAAAAAATCACAGGTTCAGTGCCTGTGGCTTCTTCAAGCCAGATAACGATACAACTTCCTATCTGTTTTATCCCTCTCCAAGAATTCACGCTCAATCAAAGACTCAATTCGTTTCTTTATGACAACAGGGTTTGGCAGGAATCGAGACTGTAGCTGCTTTGTTACTTCGGCAACTATATTGTTATGATCTAGCACCCTCCGAGATTTCATGATTCTGACAATTGCTGCCTCAATCTGTGGTTTTCGGTCCTCCTCCACTCTCTGCCTAGTCTCCTGTTTCTCAGGCTCCGACTCCTTTTGTGCAACAACAGTACCTATCTTCACCTTGTAGAACTTGCTCGAGAATTTATCATTGAAGTAAAAGGCATCATCTTCAGCAATATCCTTGCTCATTGGCTCCTTCCTCAAAACATTCTTCCCCTTGACACAAGCGAGAGATTGTAAGCACCTCTTTAAGTCTGAAGCTGGTATTTCTGTAGCCTGTTCAATTTCTTTGTAACTCATTCGATCCGATTTGTTGAACAACATAAGGATGCACATCTGATAAGTGGAAACATTAAGCTCATGCTTCTGTCCCTTTCCAAATGTAGCTTTCAGATCAGCAGTCCCCATATTTGTCTGCCATGACAACCTTCTACCTGTATGAGTCCCCAGATAGTATGTCTTGAACCTATCACAGACCCCTAAGATTTCCGAAGGAAGATTGCAAGTATTAACAGATTGTGTTGGCCAGGACCCAGTAGTAAGAACCTGGACGGTAAGTGAAGGACCCTCTGCAAGATCAGCACCCGCAGTAGCATGAAAACCCTGCATTGTATCCTGTGAGGTCTTCATATCAGTAAACATGCCTTCCAGTTTTGAGGTGAACTGGTACCCGCATTCTGTTTTAAGCTTAACTATCAAACTTCTCTCTGCGTCATCAGATACTGTCTTCCCTGAGAGTAGCCTCTTTGCCAAGTGCTGCTTGTAGTACTTCTCAAACACATCTTTCTCCTGAAGGTAGCGGAAGAGCATCATCACTTTGTCTAATATGATCTCTACATCCTCCTCAGTAACCCCTTTCAGCCCTTTCCGAAGTTTGTCATCCACAAACAAAGAGATGAACTCTGGTGATCGTGGATTCAGATTAATGAAGAACTCAAATGAGGAATTGAGAGCATTCTGGAATGTTTTGTCATTGTTAAATGCTGAACTAATGATCTTATCATGCTTATCCTTCTCATCCAAAAGCCTCTGCACAAAGTCTACAGGATCCTTCAACTTTTCTGGATCAGTGACAAGCTGCTTACCAATTTCTCGAATATGAGAAGTCATGACATCTCTAATCAGTGCGAGCCCAGTTGACACTCTTCGGAACAAGCTGTACATCCTTCCTAAATCTTCGTACTTGTCATTTACGATCATATTCACTAAGCCCGAGTTCTCCATATGAACCAGCCTGTGCATATGGCTTTCAATCATCTCTTTCTCCACGACATTAGTAAGTTTGGGTTCACTTTTTGTATCTAAATAGTGGGACACTCTTTCAATCTCTTCGATAAGACGTTTCTCAGCTTTCTTCAGATAATCCCCACAATCACAGCACTCAATGTATTGCTGAGACTCAAGCCGATAGAAATCAGCCGAGACATCAAGAAACGGCTTTTCAAAGTCTTCTTGGTATACTGAAGTACCTAAATCCATTAGCATTTGTATTACATTCCTCATCAAACCCCTATTTATCACTTCACCGGTCCTTTCATGCTGAACTAGTTCAAGAAGTGTGTCCTGAAGCCTTTTGTGTATTTTGCTAGAGTGGATGATGTTGTCTCTCCATAAATTCAAACCAAGCTCATGAACAGGTGTTTTATGTGTACTGGGAATGAAAGCTCTATCCATATACATCAATATATCTCGAATCATTTGCAGTGCCTTGTTATGCTCTGCCCATATCCGATTCAGTTCTTCAAGAAACAGCCCTCCCTGAGTAGATTCAATATGTTTTGCAATTTCCTTCAAATGTGCTGTCATAGTTGACACAAGTCCTGAATAGAGCTTCTCCCCAAATTTGTGTAGTACCATGTTATATGCATTTCTGCAGATGTCAGATAATAAGAACATCAAAGTAACAAGACGGCTATTCAAGAAGAAAAAATTATAATAAAGGTGGCAGATCGCCTCCTTAAATACAAGAAATAGAACTTATCACTAAGCTCAATTACAGAAGAAAACGATTAAAGCAAGTAATTTATAAATATCTAAACCCCCACTCCCCAATAAATGGTATGTGAAGTGATATATTGAAACTATCCGTTCATGTCAACTGGGAAGCTGTATGGTTTATGCACCAAAACATTTGGCAAAAAAGTTAACAAGTTCTAGGATTTCAGTCAATATCTATAATGATGCAATCAAACTACATCAAGTTTTCAATAGATATCTACTACATCTGTTACTAAACTACTGGCATATTATTTTTCTTTTGACAATAAGTGCTATACCACCTACATTATACCTAACCGAATAAGCAGGAACAGTTTGGAGTTAAAAGGGCAAGGATAAACTTACACTTTGCACTTAAAAGACATAGACACAGCTAACAGTGTGTACTTAAAAGAGGAACACACTTTCATATAAATTATCACATTGCTATTTAGAAGTCTAACAGGAAGAGAGACCTTTTACAAAGATATATACTCCACTTATTAAAAGTAAAACCTCTAAGCTCAATCTTCAACAAGTAACATTATGTGCGGGATTTTTTGTGTGAATCTACAAGGACTGTGTATGTATCCCCCTAAACGACAGAATAGTATCTCTATGTCAATTGCATTTCCTTCCCCTCAAATGAAAATATATTCGCGCAAAATTAACTACAACGATTAAACTTACTTAGGTGGAATGAGGTAACTTTTTCCTCTTGATAAAATAAGAACATCTACATTTGACAAACCAGCCTGAAGTATCAGCTTTTTATGTTGCATCAATGTCAACCTAACCTTGACTCACATTGTAATAAATTATGGTCAAAATTGTGACCACAAATCCTCCTCTTGCAACCATCAGCATGGAAAGGAGCCTGATCGGGTGGAACAAAGAGGTATTAAATAGAAAAGCACATTCAAAAAAACAATTATTTAGGTTTCTCTAATATACCACCCTACAAATAGACTAAATGGTCTACTACCAATTAACTAGTTAAAATCTATATGCTAGTATTTATCCTATAGTTTCAAGTCTCTAATACAGTTATTAGAACAAAATTAACCTCGCACCAGCAACAAGTACCAAGTTACTCTGTCCACAAAACTAGGACAGATGGAAAGAAATCACCTACTGTTATCACTTCTGCTGGGTTTTGAACCTGAGAACTCATGATTCTCGACTTACTACATTGACCACTATACCGCATCCTTGGGTGTGCCTATGTGTTGAGTAATTTAACAGCTATTAATTCTTCCGCAAACATCAGAATACAAACAATTACTTCTGCGCTAATCAAACAACTTATAACAAGTAGCAACATCACCAAATGAAAATCTTAAACAAAAAAAAGAAGAAGCAAACCTATAGAGCTCTTCAAAACTTAGACCACTGGCGTTATGATTGTAAATCTCATGAATCGCATGTTCAAGGATCTTCCAAGTTTTTTCAGCATACTTCGGATCCACAACAACCCGATGCTTAAATGCCTCTATCTGGAAATTTTTTTTCTTCGGTGCACTCATTTTTCTCAATTCCCGAAGTCACACGCCGCTTGAATATTCCAACTTCCACAACCTAAACTTCCTAAACCCGATTATAATCCGACTTCAACCGATCAGGTTTTAAATCACCGATCTAATAATTAGGGATTTAGGGTTTCTCTGCAAATAAAAAAAAATGGGGAAAGATACCTTAACGATTAAGAAAGTAGAAATGGAATTGAACTTTGAAATTAACAGAAGAAGAAGATTGATGGATTATAAAAGAAATTTAATGAATTAACAAGTAAAGATGACTAACCAGAGAGCCATTTTTGGTCGGTTGAAACTTTGAGCGTTTTCTTTTATGTGAGGTTAATTAACAGAAGAAGAAGATTGATGGATTATAAAAGAAACTTCTCGCTTCCTTCCTATCTCTCTTTGTTATTTATTTCAATAATTTTTTAATTTCTATGTTGTTCACTTACCAGCCCCTCGAGTCTCGTTTTTCCTGTTTTGATTCTTTGGGTTTTTCAGTCGATATTTGGGACTTTAAAGCCCGGCCAAATGGCCCACGAAATTAAGTGCAAGAGCATCATCAACTTCCTTCAGAATTTCAAATTTTATAGTCTAATTGGAGTTTTTTTTATTTTTTACATTGGTATGCTATAATTGATGCATCTTTATCATCTATACTGATATTATTACGCGATTTCATTAAGATTTATGGAAGATATGTATGGTTATTGTTTATTTTTACAAAAAAAAAAAATATTAGAAATTGCATGAATAATGACAGATAGTGATATGTTATATAAATTTTCTTCTCAAATGTGAGATACTCATACATGAAATCAAACACAACAGATTTATGTTCAATTTTGAAAGAGATGTCGTTCATTCAAAATATTTGACATTAACACGGGTATTATTTGCAAGGGAAAAGGCGATGAAGTTAATGAAAGTTGCCTAGAAAAATACAAAGGGTGATACAATTTATAGTTTCCTTCTCATATGTGTGATATTGATACAAGGAATCAAGGATAACAATTTAATTTCCATTTTCAATGGAGTTACAGTTCATTCGAAATATTTGGCGCTAACAGGGGAATATCGACACAGAGATTCAAGGAAAAAACTAGGTTGCAATGAAAGAAGCGATGGAGTGAACGAAAGCTGCCTGAAAGAATACAGAGGATGATACGATATACAATTTTCCTATCATAAATGAGATATATGCAAGGAATCAAACACAACAAAGAAGTTGCCTGAAGAAATACAAAGGATGATACGATATACAATTTAATTCTCATATGTTAGATATTTATAAGGAATCAAACACATTAAATTTATTTGCAATTTTGAAGGAGGTACACTTCATTCGAGATAGTTGGTGCAAATAGGGTAATATTGACACAAAAATTTAAGAACCTGGATTTCAATTGGAGAGGCTTTGAAGTGCATGAAAGTTGATAAAAAGATTACACATGGTGATTACTATATATATTTTCTTTTTCATATCTGAGATATTGATACAGAAAATCAAACGCAATAAATTTATTTTCAATCTCGAAAGATTTAAATTTGTTCGAGATATTTGGTGCTAATAAGGAAATATCGACACAAAAATCAAGGAAGAACCTAAATTGCAATGGGAGGGGAGGCTATGAATGAAACTTGATCAAAAGATTATAGAGGGTGATTATGATATACAATTTCTTTCTTTTATCTGAGATATTGATATAGGGAATCAAACGCAGTAAATTTATTTTCAATCTCAAATGATTTAAACTTTATTTGGGATGTTTGGTTCTAGTAGGAAAATATTAACACAAAAATTTAAGGAAGAATCCAGATTGTTACGGAAGAGGCTATGAAGTGAATGAAAGTTGATCAAAAGATTACATAGGGTGATTACGTTATACAATTTCTTATCATGTCTGAGTTATTGATACGTGGAATCAAACACAATAAACTTATTTCAATCTCGAAGGATTTACACATTATTCGGGATATTTTATGCTAGTAGAGGAATATCAACAAGAGATTCAAGGAAGAACATAAATTGAAATGGAAGAGACGATAAAGTGAATAAAAATTGCCTAAAAAATTACAGAGGGTAATACGATATAGAATTTCATACTCATATGTGAGATTTTAATTAAAATTCACTTATTAAGATTATAAAACATAAGGGGAATTAAGATTTGATCAAAACAAATAGATAAAAACTGGAAATGTATATGGGTAACAAGGAACAACAGAAGACAGATGGGCTATTTCCCACTGAAATGTTGTGGATCAAAATCCAATTATCCTGTCGTAGGCCCAAACCAATTATTGGGCTGGTACAATATCATGTGGATAGTGGACTTTTGCTATTCCATAACTTTCACATATAGGCATAGGAAATATAAAAGTCTTATTAGTATACTAGATATAGGACCCCGTGCCAGCACGGGGCCCAATATATATATATATATATATATATATATATATTTTAATTTATGTCATATTATGGAATTTGAGAAGTTATTGAAATTTTTATATGATTTAAATTTTTTTAAAAAAATTTAGCTATTGTGATTTGTAGTACTTTTTTTTAACATAATTTTAAAAAAAATATTTATTACTCTGTTTGTTCTAATTTATGTGGCACACGCAGAATTTTAAATATTAAGCCTTTTTTATATGTCTCTTTAATATATTAAGTTGTTAATTATTGTATTTTATTGTACATTTTGAACCTAATTTTTTAATAATATATGT
>JAJOOS010022295.1:0-24702 GCA_029582725.1 Solanum chiquidenum | reverse complement strand
CCCCAGAATGTATCTGCCATTTATTTTTTCAAGATTGCTATGCTGCGTATTTGCCACACTCTCATTTATTGGATTAAGTGAGCTGATGTGTGAAGGCATTGTCACTTAAAACCACCTGTTGCTATCATCGTCCAGTTGTCATCAGCAACGGCCCTCGTTTTACAAACCTCACTTCTATATTAAGTTTTCTTCTTCCTAGGCGATCAAACCAAGGTGTTTCAGGAAGCGCTCAGTAATCCCTTGTGCCTCCTCCTTAAAAGTAATCAAGATCTTATATTTAAAGGCTTGAAAGATTTACTTTATATTACTTAGTAAATTCATCTTTTTTTGCTTTGTATCTGCATTGGTATGATGTGTTTGAATCAATTCTTTCCCTTTCTTGTTAGTTCTTCATAACTAGGAATGTTTCTTGTAGTTTTATTGTTTCCATCGAAATAACATGAGTTCTTTTTTGTAAGTTAACTTTAGGATTAAAGTCTTATGTACTTTGTATTCTACGTTTCCTAGCCTCAGTAGCCCCTTTTCTAGTTGCAGATCTAGTAAAATCGAGAATCCACTTTTTTTGCAAATTTTGTTATGCATGAACTCAATCCTGAGAACTTGTATACCTTTCTTCGATGAATGAGCAAAATCATATGGTTTTTTTTACTTACTTTATTAATGGATATATCTGTTTCTCCTACCTTATCAGTAGCAGCAGCATTATTCTTGTAATCCCTTGTCCTTTGATTCATGTTACTACTTGTCGTTTCTTGTGCTTCAGTTATTGCGTTACTTGGTTGTTGATACTGTTCCTTTTCTCTGAATGCTATGTAATGCTTTCCTTATTATTTACTATGAAATCTTTGATTCCGTATTTTTTAGTTTCTACTGGATTTGATATAACCTTATTTGAGCCGAGGGTCTTTTGGAAACAACCTCTCTACCTCCACGAGGTAGGGGTAAGGGCTGGGCACACTCTACCTCTCCAAATCCCACCTGTGGGATTATGCTGGTATGTTGTTGTTCTTCTTTATTAATGGAGAGTGATGATTCATATAGCCAACCCCAACTTATTTGGGATTGAGGTGTAGTTGTTGTTTACTTTAGTATGTTTTTGCTCTGTTAATGTGAAACATAGATTCATCGTCTTGATTTTTATAACTCCAGTATTAAGTGGACCGCTGGATTTGTTCAGATCAATGCAAGTTAATCACCATCTAGCTGGTTACCCTAACCAGAGTCCAGTGGTTCTTATGCAGCATGCTCCACAAGTGATGTCCTTTGGTGTAAGCAACATGGAAGACACCCCCCAAGAAATGCAGTTGCTTGGTGCTGTCAGACTCAATAGAGTTGAGATGCCTGAAGCGTATCATGAGGGTTTGAATGATGTAAGAGAAGTCTCTGGACATACTGAAGGGAAGCAGCCAGTGTATCAGCGTATGAAATGGTCAGATGACATGGTTAAGCTTTTGATTACTGCTCTTGCTTACATCGGAGAAGATGCTTTGAGCAATGGAGTTCTTGTCAAGAAGGGTAAATGGAGGGCCATTTCCTGTGTTATGTCTGAAAGAGGTTATCGTGTGTCACCTCAGCAATGTGAGGATAAGTTTAATGATCTGAACAAAAAATTCAGGAGACTGAATGATATACTTGGGAGAGGTACTGCATGTAATGTTGTGGAGAACCCTGTGCTTCTGGAAAGGATGGACCTACCTTATGATTTGAAAGAGGAAATGAACAAGATTTTAGGTAGCAGACAATTGTTCTATGAAGAAATGTGCTCATACAACAATCGGAATAGATTATTCCTTCCCCATGATCCAGTGGTTCAGCAATCTGTGTTTTGGGCTGTGAGAGGTAAATACAAGTATGAAACTGGAAGCATGTCACAGGATTTGCCTTTGAAGAGGAAGATAGGAGGAGAAGAAAGAGTTTCTAATATGGCCTCTGCATCTCTGGACCGTACCACTACAGCAGATCCAAATTTGGTGCAGCATATGCCTGCAAAAAGGAAAGCAGGAGGTGAAGAAAGAAATTTGCATTTGGCCCGTTTATCTCTGAACGGTACCACCACATTAGATCCAGATCCAAATATGCTTTATCCTAATAGCAATGGGATTCACTTCTCTTTGAACAATAAGGAGAAAAAAATACAGGATGAGCATATTCTCCATCGCTTACAACAATTGGAAGAACAAAAGCTACAGATTCAGGCCCAATTTGTGGAATTGGAGAAGCAGAGGGTCAACTTGGAGATTTCCTGCAATGAAGAAGACATGGAGCTACAAAAGATGCAGCTGGATAATAAGGTTATCAAGCTTGAGAATCAGCAACTGATGCTTGAACTCAAACGTGGTGGAAAGCAGCGTTTTGTCTGAATCATGTACCAGTGTTGCCGTTTATGTGGTCTGTACTTTTCTGTCTTGAAGGACCTTCTTTTAAACTTTCAATGTGTGTGTATTTTCTCTTCTTGTTCATGTTTACTATCTTTCGGTGTAGTATGTGCAAACTTTTAATCTCGTCTTGTTCGGCCTTGTGACTGTACCATTACTCTATTGACACTAATTCGGGCTACTTTATTTATGATGTGTTTGATACTTCCATGTTGTTACCTGCTGCTATCTATATGATAGATGATAACTGGAAAATCCTTATACCCATTGTTAATTTGTAAAAGGCAAGTTGAGTTATCACCCATTGTTAATTTGTAAAAGGCAAGTTGAGTTATCACAGCTTTGTCAGGAAGCACTTATGCTGCATCTAACTTAATCTTAATTGATAGAATATTACCAAGAAGAAAAGAATTGCCAATGGTGCTGGCATCTAAAGTAGTGATTGTAGTTTTTTTCAATCTTTCTAAATGCTGCTTGTGATGCTTGACTGGAACTTTGTATTACATTTCAGAAAATTACTGGTGGTATTGTAGCTAGAGCTGGCAGAACTTCTCTCTAAACTTGTCAATGTTAAATAATTCTTTCCTTTTGCTGTCTAGAAATTGAGAAGGCCCTATAGCTACACTTATTTTGTATGGTTACTCTGTTAAGTAGTGGGGGCAAATGCTCAATCGTTGTGAGATATTTTACAGGAGGTCATAGATTCGTATTGTGGAAACTGCCTCTTGCAGAAATGCAAGGTAAGCCTGCGTACAATAGACCCTTGTGGTCTGGCGAGCTTAGTGTACCGGGCTGCCCTTTTTCATGCCTTCTAACCTTTGAGACCCTGTAACCAATTTTTGATGTGGCTTCCTTCAAAAATTGTAGAATAAAAACACGTTTGACAAGAAAAAGTTGTTTCCAAGCAAATTCTTGGCTGTATAGTTGAAGTTGAAGACTGAAATGCAGAGTGTGTGAATAATGAAGAAACAATATGAAAAGAGTTACTATAAAAGATTGAGAGAACTCCAACAATTATATGAAACACCAAAGTATAAGATACTCCAAAAAAAAATATCCACCTGAAAATCCATGCAAGTCTCCTTATATGTTTTTGCTGCAATTTTTCCTTGAGACCCTCAAGTAACCAACCAAAAAAACATAGGCATCATATATCATTGAAGCTCTGCTTGAAATTAAGAGTCTATACTGATTTCTCTTCAGCAGCAGCTGGTTGTTTTGCATCAGTTTCATCTGATACCTTTGCTTCTTCTGGATTTTCGTCTGTGGTTTCCGAGCTCTTCTCATCTTTAACTAAGGACTCCTTTGCTGCTTCACTCTGTGAAGTTCATTTTCAAAGTATATTCAATATTACCAACTCCAAACTGAAAATAGTAGTATTGTTACATAGATGGAGTCAGAATTTGAAATTTATGGGTTCGAAATTCCATGATAGAGATATCATGTGTTAGTAATTGAATCTCGAGTTTAATTTTTGTACATATATGGTAAGTGAATTTGTCAACACAAGTACAGGTTTGGATTAAAGCTACTGGATTTGAGCATTTTGTAATAATCTTATGTTAAACACTCATTATTGTTTATTGGATGTTGAAACTAGTTATGATTTGAAATTTGATTAATGTAGTGCTAAATTCATATATATATATATACTAGTTTGCACGTTTGTCCTTTATTATTAAATTTCTATATACTAAAAAGTTGAGTTATAAAATAGGAAATGTTGAAATTAACAATAGTAGTTTTACCATTTATATTTGGGAAAAGGGTCTGAAAAATATCTCAACTTTGGCAGAAATTGTTGCTACGATACCAAACTTTATGGAGGACCTTTTACCCCCTGTATTTTTTAATAGTGTATTTTAAAGGTATATATGTGCTCACATGGACACGTTACTATTTATAATTATGCAATATTTATGATGTCCACGCGGGCATATATATATCTTTAAAATATACTATTAAATAGTGCAGGGGTAAAAGGTCTTTCCAAAGTTCGATATCGTGACAACAATTTCGGCCAAAGTTCGAATATATTTCAGACCTTTTTCCCTTTATATTTTGTTAACTAAATAATAAAAAATATACTATGAAGAAGAACATTAAATAGATGATATACTCGACCATTTTTTGTTATCCTTCATTTGCAGTTTCTCATTCTCTTTTTCTCATGTTGAATTGCGCAATTTTCTTCCTATGATAACATCAATCTTTGTAAATTGGTTCTTAAAAAGCATATTGAAATTTTAATTCTAAAAGTGTTTTTACATAATAGTGGAGAAAATGACTCTTCATATTCAACTTTCAATTTTTAAAAATTATGGGTATGAGTAATAGTTAACATTCAATAATTAGGCAGAAGAATATCATATTCTCCTAAATAAAATAATATATCTAAGGCAAAAGTAGATAATCTAATTTGGACAATTACTACTTAACTATTTATGGGTCCAGCCAATAATCTGGAGACTGGAGTTTGATAATTTTCCAGCCATAGTTAAATTTTTACATCAATAGCTTCTCATCACAGTAAATAGACATTTGATGCATACAATTTATAAGTTCTAAAAGACCTCATCAATTTGGTACATATGCAAATGATATAAACACTTGATATATTACGAAATACACTTGCAGCCATCACCATAATTATTATGTCAATTATTTTTATTATTATATCACATATACATCTTCCTTTTAACCTTAAAAAAGTACTGTGCATATGATTTATGAAAAGAAGAGAATAATACTTTTTTTTCATAAAATTTTTCTTTGAATATTTAATATAAATTGAGCAACACAAACTTTTCAAAAGGACTTGTTCTAGATATATGGTCAATTTGAGAAATGAATGTATTCACAAATAAATAATAGACTAATAAGGTCAATAGATTATACAATATAAACGAAAAGTTCAATGAGAATACATGCAGCCTCAAATTCACATACTATGTTCCATCCTTTATCTCCAATTGGTGGCCCATTTTATTTTAGGGTATGGATTTAAAAAAGAAAATGTGATTTTTCTTCTTTAGTTATTCCTCTCTCTACTAATAAATAATAATCTCAAAAATATATTTATACTAAAGTAAAACACTCTATCGAAGGTGTCTGATTAATCTTTCCTTATGAATTTCATCAATAATTAAGAAATATAGTAGAACATGAATTGTATATATCACTATTTCTTCATGTAGGACACAAGATATTCCAATAGAAAAACAAAACCATAAGAAAGTATATCAAAATATTAAAAAAGGACATACAAAATACTTAGGCTGGACAAGGAGGAGTGGATAAAAACAAAAAGAAATTAATGCATATACAAAATAATGAGCAAGATTAATTTTTTGCTTGATAATCTCTCATCCTACTCTTATCATTTACATGAAGACCATGCTAGGCATTTTATAGCAGTAGTTAGGATGACCTTTGAGTAGATAAAATTAATTTGCATTAAATTAGTTCAATGATTTTAGTCTATATCAAACTTATTTAATGGAAAAACTCTTTAAATACTCTTGATTTTTACAGCAAAAGAGAAATTAATTATTAATATGAAGTTGATTCATGCACTGATTTAAATGAGTTGTTTATTAAATATTTAATTAGATTTTATAATATTTGTTTTAATTATTTTAATATAAGGATAAAATGGTAATTGAACTTTGAGCTTTAAATCTTCTCACTTATAATATGAAAAATAAAATAAAATATAATATAATATGATGATATATATGATATGAGTAAATATGAGTACTCATATATTATATATATATATATATATATATAAGTATATATATTTAATAAGTTTCAAAAAATGTATATATATTTATACCTCAATGAGCAATGATCCAATATCTCCAGCCAGCTTCTCATCTTCCACTTTCTTTTCTTCGTCTTCTCCGTTAATCTGCTGTCACCTCCGGGGCGGTGGTGGTCTCCTCCTCCTTTGGTTGCTCCGGCAGAGGTGCTGCCACGGCGTCAGCCTTGATGTCCTTTGGTACACTAGCACTGTCTGACAGAGGAGTATCCAGGAGGGGGTCACCGGGTTCACGTGAACCCATGCTCCCACCTGAAATCATAAATAGTAGTGTTATATTTTAAAAAAAATATTAAATATAGATATGTGAACTCATAGTTGAAGTATCATATCGTGCAATTATGATTAAGTGCACTTCTCTAAGTGAGGTTAGAAATTTGAATTTTTTATTTATCTCATTTTATTTTCCTTTCTAAAATTGGATAATGTCTCTCTAAGTGGTTTGGATAGGTAAAAATAATTTTGGACCTATAATTTTAAATTTTTTAATTATTTTTAGTGATAAGAACCTAAATGTTAAACCGATCAAATTTATATCTTAAATCGACATTTTCATAATAGTGCACCCATCATTTCAAAATTCTGGATACACCTGCTAGCACAAACTCCCATTTTCTTTCTTTAGGGAGAAATTTTAAGTAAGTGTTGAAAGGAACTCTTAATGTTCCTCCCACAAACTTAAATATAATGCTGATTCGTTGGAGAAAGGAAGGTGGAAAATATATTTGATGAATATTTTTTGCTTCAAATATGAATAGTACACACATATATGGGGAAAATGAAATATTTATTAGAGGTAATTCCGATTTTCTATCTCAGTCATAGAAAGTTTTAAGGAAAGTAAATATGCAATTTATGGAATTTTATTAATTTCAATCACAATGAATTTGCTCTCGTTTTTGTGTTTGGACCTGAATGAATGAACCGTCGGGAGCTCGTATGAGAATTGGTTTGACTGCCTTTTAACTCTTTCGCAACGAAAAGTTGAAAATGCATGTATTATGTAACAAAATAGTTTTTTTTTGGGTAGAATTAGAAAAGAGAATTATATTATAATGTTATACACACTGTGCTTTGCAATAACATGTAGTAGTATAATACACTATACGTAAATCATTAATTAATGGATCGACAATTTGGTCATTTGGCATTATAGTTACTATTGTAGTATAACAAAATTGAAATTAGACTTGCAAGCAATTGACATCGAGAAGGTAGAGAGGTTATTTTTGGTAGAATTTTCAGTCTATATATACTTAAGTCATTATGGCCCCTTAAAATACGCACATTTGCTCTTCATCACATGTACCTAAATTACTGTTTATGTCCTTAATCTCCCTAATATAAGCTACATGTACACTTTTAGCCTCCAAACATATTGTATATGTCCTTCATCACCCTAATGTAAACTACATGTACACCTTTAACCTCCAAACATATTCTTCATATAACCTAAGCTTTTTCTAAGTCAATGAACACATGCAAGTTTCTCTTCCTCTTTCTTTATACCGCTCCATCAATCTCCTTGCGGGATATATATCTATAACACCCCGACATGAATCAAAATTAGTTCTCGCTACAATAGACACAACCCTCCTCATCCTCATATCTCCACCCAATCATAATTAAAAAAGGCAAATAATATTAGTTGCGTGATAATAATATAATGGTAAGTCATTTCATAATGAATAAATTTAAGGAATAAAACTTTTTTACTAGCTCCCGCTATCACCTCTCTCATTTACGTCATGCATGATTTCATTTATGTAAAAAAAAAAAAAGTAACACTATAAATATATACAGTTGTGAAAATATAACTTTTTATCCATACATGTGTATTCTTTTTTTTCTCTCTTTCTCGTGATTTTCTCTAACAAATTTTCACCAATCCCCCAAAAGCCAAAAGTCTCTTCTAAACATTTTTTTGCTAAATCTTTTGATTTTTCATCTTGTAGCTTAATCTATCTGCATGCAAAACAAGAAGGTAAAAAGAAGAAGAGGGTTATAAAATTAAACCCTCCTTTTTCTTGCATTGTTGATTTTGTGTGTTCCTCTTCAAGAAACCCTTTTTTTTTTTTGGGTAATTTTTGGGTTGTTGAAAGAGAGAACACAGCAGAGAAGATTAATGGAAAATTTATGCAATGTGTTGCATGGAATGAGGCCACTTTTGCTTATGATTATGGGGCAAATGATACTTGCAGGAATGAATATTGTGTTCAAACTTGCAACAAGCGATGGCATGAATTTTAGTGTTTTGATCTTTTATCGCTCTCTGTTCGCCTCTGTTTTCATGATCCCTTTAGCGTTCTTCATTGAAAGGTTCAATCTTTAATTCAAGAACTTGTATTTATTGTGTGGGGACATGGATTTTTCTATGTTATGCTTGTTTTCTTGAAATAAGGGGAAGTTTCATCATTCTATTTTTTCTTGTTTCAGGGGAAAAAGAGCCAAGTTAACAAAGATGGTTTTATTCCAAGGATTTCTGTGTGGTTTACTTGGGTAAGCTGTTCTATCTTTTTTCTTCTTTCTTTTAACTCTTCTATTAGCCGAGGGTCTATCGGAAACCACCTCTCGAGAGGTAGTGATTAGGTTTGCGTACAATCTAACCCTCCCTAGACCACACGGGTATGTTGTTGTGTATTGGTCATAAGGTTTCTTGATCATTTTTATATAATGTATTCCATGTGTTTCAATTTGTTTGTGACACGGAGTTTAAGACGTACAATGTATCGAATGTTCTTTGATCTTGTGGTTGTGGTGTTAGGCACATGTGTAAAGAGTTGAAATTAAAGAGTTGCCTAAAAAGAAACAGAAATCCTATTTGAAAATGGCTAAAAACGAAAGTGAGAGAAATAAATTGAAACGGATGGAGTGAAAGGGTTCTTTTTGTTGCAGGGGATCAATAGGCCAAAACATGTACCTGCAAAGCTTGGTCTACACATCAGCAACTTTTGTCTCAGCCATGTTCAATCTTATCCCTGCCATGACCTTTATCGTTGCCATCATATTGAGGTACTTTTTGCGAGGATCGTTGTTGAGTTTATTAGTTTCATTAAATTTCAAACAAATGAGGTAGTATTGTTGTGTATTGATCAGGTTAGAGAGGCTGGGTTGGCATTCAGCAGCAGGTAAAGCAAAGGTATTTGGGACGATCATTTGCATCAGCGGAGCGATGCTCCTATCACTCTACAAAGGGCCAGAGATAAATATGGGGAGCACAAACATAAACTTGTTGAGTTCCCCAAAACATAAGGGGGAAAGTAAACCTTTAATAGGTGCTTTTCTTGCCGTAGTTGGTTGTACTTGCTATGCACTATTGTTGATTGTTCAGGTGAGTCTTTGGAATTGTCTTTTATCTCATTTCGTGTGTAATACGTAGTTTTAAAAAACATTCAAAGTAGCGGATGTTGATTTAGCATTAGCGATAAGTTGTGTGCTGGTGCAACAGTATATATAGGAGGGATGTTGTAATTCAGCAAAATATCAAAAAGTGAAAGGTATACCTCTATTTTTACCAATCTATGTGTTTCTGTATGTACAGGCTAAAGCGGCTAAACGATATCCATGTCCTTACTCATTCACCGCTCTACTGAATGTAATGGCAGCAGTTCAATGTTTTATTGTTGCAGTAGTTGTGGAAAGAGATTGGAATCAATGGAAATTGGGGTGGAACATTAGACTTGTTGCTGCAGCATATACGGTATGTATGGGAAGCTAATAAATTGAAGTGTAAAGGATGATCATCTCATACTGTTGAAGTTGTGTTTCAGGGGATTTTTTGTTCTGGAGTACTGTTTACCATCCTTGCATGGGTTGTCCGGATGAAAGGCCCGGTATATGCATCCATTTTTAACCCTTTGATGCTTGTGATGGTCGCAATTACTGGATACTTGTTCTTGGGAGAAAAGTTGGTCCTCGGAACGTATGTCATTTTTCCTTTAATTTCCTACACAAATTTTCACTCACCCAAAAAAGTGAAAATGTAATGCCTATTTGGCCTAGTTCTAGGATATATGATACGAAAGTCTAACGTATGTTGTTCACTGCAGCATCCTTGGATCAGTCGTGATAGTGTGTGGACTATACATTGTCTTATGGGGAAAAGATAAAGAAATCAAGAAAGTGAGCCAGTTGGTTCCTGATAAAGAAGAGATTGACATAAAATCTTCGTCGCGTAAAGGCAGTAGCCATGGTGGTAGCAGCAAAAGGGAGGGAAAAGAAGAAGAAGAACAAGAAGAAGAACAAGAAGAGAATAAGAGGGATTCACAAGTTGGTTCTGAAATATTAGGAGGTATTTACATTTATCACTAGAAGATGAAGGACTATGATGTATCATCAAAAAGTGATGAAACAAGAAATACCATTTTTTTCCCTTTATGATGGTCGATAGAGTTACGCAATGTGCAACATTAGAACAACTAACTGAAGTTTTGTGTCGATTATATGACAAGCTAAGAACTAATTGTACTACGATGAAAGGAATAGAACAATTTTTCTTGTGACGTTACTGCTTGTACAATTGTTTAAATGTCTATTGATACACGTCAAAAGTTAGAGGACATAGATGTCAACTGAAGTTAAGTTAACAGATACGTTTATGAATTTATGTCTTATGCCTTTTACTTACTAACTTAATCTAGATTATTCATTCATAAATTAATCAGAGTGATCAACCTAATTCCATTTCCATTTCCAGTACTAACGGACATTGGCAAAGAAAATAACAGTTGTTCAAGAATCAGTACATTTTTCTATAAATACAAATGAAGTTACATCTGCTGTGAATTATATAGATGAATGAAAGCTACAAATATATCTGGTTCGGCCAACTAGTTTACCAACATACCAGAAATATACATAACCTATACACTATATCTGTTTTATATGTTGTATATATGTATGTATAAATTATACATATAATTATTATAAAGTATATATAACCTATACTTGCTATATATTTTGTGGCCAAATAGTCGAGGCCTGTGAATGCATCCTTGCTACAGATGAGCCAAGCAAAGGACGACAAATGGGGTAGTATTAATAAATCTGAGTTCAAATAAACACAAAATAAGGAGTAATTACTTAACCGACTCTTAGTATGAATTTTCTAGATAGCAAGAAACCTATGGTAAAAGAGCAATTTCTAGCTAATAACATAAAACAACTCTCATAATTAGTACAAGATAGAAATATTTTGCCACAAAACAGATCGACCATATCATAAAAAAGTGAACCACTAACGTTATGAATCGCTATTTAATATTTTTACAAAGCCATAACTTGGAAAAATTACAGGGCGATTAACAACTAATTAGAAGCATTAATTACAACAACGTTTATATCCCTGGCTCTCACACACACAAATTCAACTTGTGAATTTTACCTCTAAGTTTAACACCAAGCTCCTTTTCCATTTTTTCCAACACAAATTGATTAGCCACCGTCGTACCATTCTCATACTCCGTTCATTAATCTTCTTCGCTAGATCGATTACCTCGACTCTCAATCATCAGTTTCTGTATCGCTTGCCTTACCTCCATCGGACCGCCACTGCTTCTTCCGCCTCATCTAAGCTTCCTCACATTAACGGCTGTCTTCACCGTTCACAACTTACGGATCCTTGTGCCTTCATCTATGGCTTGTTCAGCACGATTGGATCCCACTCTTGTTTTAATCCGCCACTGTTGACCGACTCGACATCTTCGATCGATCGATCAATTAACTAAAATGGATATGATTTGTTTAATGAATAGTATTGGTTTTTGTTAGTTGGATGAACTTTGGATTGAGAGGGAAAAAGGGGAGAGGAAGGATTAGTGGATTGGGAACATGGAAACTATTTTTCGATCCTTCACATCTATACAGGAACAACAACTATAGGCTTTCCATTTCCACACAAATTAAACTATGACTTGTGAATTTTACCTCTAAGTTTAACACCAAGCACTTTCTCCATTTTCCCCAACACAAGTTGATTAGGCACTGCCTTACCATTCTCATACTCCGCAACAACTTGCGTCCTTTCGTTAATCTTCTTCGCTAGATCAGCTTGGCTCATCTTCTTCTCAATCCTCGCTTTCTGTATCGCTTGCCTTACATCCACTGTCACTTTCTCAAGTGCCGCTGGTTCCGCCGCCTCATCTAGCTTCCTCACATTAACTGCCGCCTTCTTGTTCAATCCACCGTCGAATTTCTTCACCGTTTGAACTTGTGCTCCAGTTCGCAATGCCTGGTTCACAACTTTCGGATCCTTCAGGTCTTGTGCCTTCATCTTTGGCTTCTGCAGCACGATTGGATCCCAATCTTGTTTCAATCCGCCTGTTGGTCGCATCGGCATCTTCGATCAATCAAAATATTAAAATGAATGCAATTCAATGATTTAATACTGGTTTTTGTTAGTTGGATGAAATTTTGATTGAGGAAACAAAAAGGGAGAGGAGGCTCTTATATATAGTGGAGAGAATCTGGAAAGTTCTGGTAAAATGTGGATAACAAAGGGTGTATGGAAGGTTCTCGAGTCAGCTTGAACTTGTTCTCCAAGAATAATATACTCCCTCCGTCCCGTTTTATGTGGCAACATTTCTTTTTTGGTCAGTCCCAAAAAGAATGTCACATTTTCTTATTTGGTAAGTATTTAAAGGTATAATTTCCCTTTTACCCTTGTTGGTCCCACTTAATCTTGAAAAGAGTACTCTAATACATTTATTAGGAGAGAGAAAAGTAAGTCTATTTTTTTGAAGGGCAATTTGGTAAACATTTCAAAGTCTTTATCTATTTATTAAATTCCGTACCCGATCAAATGTTGCCACATAAAATAGGACGGAGGGAGTACCAATTTTCGTATATCGTGAAGTCCACACAAATTAATTTTAAAAAAATCGACTCACTCCGTTTTTAATTTGCTTGGTTCAACTTTAATTCAATACAAAAATATTAAAAAGTAAAGAATAATTTTGCTAGAAAAAGATATACTTATTGAGTGATTAGGAGGCTAAAAAAAATCGACAAATAAATTGAGGTAGGAGGTTAGTTAGTTGAATTTTTTTTTTACTTGTGTTACTCTGCTAGTTTCTTTTGTCCTTTAAGTTTGATTACATCAAATTTTGCTATAATTATCGTTTAGGATGATTTTATCTGGTTATCTGTAGTATTTTATCATAATTATCTTCATTTATTTATTTTTTTCAATATTATTTTGGACTATTTTTTCTTAAGCCAAGTCTAGCTATATATGGGTAGCTTAAACCGTAAGCGACGATTTAATTTAAATCTGCGTAAAAATTATACAACCCGCGTCTCCTCTTCTCTATCTATTCTATACCACCATTACAATAAGCATTCGTCTTCTTCTTTGCTATTTCTCCCAAGTAAGTAAATTTTCTTGTTCCTCTGGTGGTAGTTACTTGATAATTCCTCCTTTTCCCGATAATATAACAAGAATCTTTTGTCACACCATAATTTTAAATTTGTCTACTTTCTTGCATATTCTTGATAATAACTAGTATGGGAATCTTCCTTTTTCCTTTTTCGTGTTTATGCATTTTCTTTGTGATTCTTGCATATTAATTAGTTGATATATTGTTTACTCCGTTTAATTTGCCTTTCCCCAAATGCATTTTCTTGCTTTCTTGAATTTGATAATTGAATCTTGACATATTCTTGGTCTGGGGAGTTCGTTTTAGTCAGTTGTATTGTTTATGTGGCTTAATTTCTCTTTTTCCGTATCCATGATACATCTGTTTACATATATTTTATTAAACTGTTGATAGATATTGGATGCATTACTCCATTCTAGTGGTATTCTTTATTAAACTGTTCTTGAAGAAAATATGTCCGTAGACTATAACAACACACCCAATTTCAGTAATTAAATAAATTGTTTGGTCACATAATTAATAGCAATTGAATTTTGTTGACGATGAATATTTTTTGACTATCTTTTGATAGCTTCAAGTCTGCCCTTTAGCAAATGTGAACCTACATCTGGAATTCAACAAACTAGCAACTCCAGTGTGTTTGGAACATTATTATGTCTTATCAACTCTATTTTTCATAGAATGCTCTCTCATGTCTGATCTATACACACTCTTTGCATATGATATGTTTTTCCCAATGATTAAATACAGCTTTCTTTCTTGCCTGTGATTTCATGAAAGGGGAGATATCATATTTACTTTTCCAGAGCAGCAAGGCGGCTTTGGAATTGATCAAAAACCTAAATCTGCTCCTTGTAAAAGTAGCTATGCACATTGAGTTGTACTCTTCTCCAAAAATGTTAGTAATAACTACAGTATCTCAGTGGGATTTCTTATGGTGGGTGATATTATTGCTTACTATTTCTGGATACAATTTTGATGCTTGTAATTGTCTTTTAATTAGTGATTAGAAAATCAATTCGATTTGCTTTCCTAACTGCAGGACCATTTTTGCCTTTAATGCAGCAACAAATGCTACATCTGGTCAAAAACAAAATGTATCTATGGACTCGTCCACTTTACCGACATTTGGAAAGAAATATGACTTTGATAGTGTCGCCAATGAATCTCTGGTGTGGTCCAGGGATGTCAATGTCTCAGACTCCTCCATACTTGGATACCCAAGAGCTCGTGCATATGGCGTTTCAAGCAACTCACACTTTGGCACGCCTAAACTTGATTCCTACTCCTTTGGCAAACCAGCAGCATCCATGTCAGGGTGCAAAGGTTTACTTTATTGTCTATTTTCTCATGTATTGGAGCAGATTAATCAACATTTTGATGGAGAATTTTGTTTTATAATCTATATGCTCTATATTAATCTGAAATTCTTGTTGAGCTTTTATTAAGTACTACTAAGTAGGAGTACTATTTATTCCTACTTCATATTTTTGGATATCTTCAGTATTTAATCTTGATCAAATTTTCAAACCAGGAAATGAAAGTACACCGCCTTTTGTCAAGAGCTTTGGTTTTGGAAATTCAGCATTTGGCATTTATCATTAAGGAAGTAGAATAGCATCATATATTGCAACTCCAAAGAACGATATCACAGGACGCGGTGGTTGAAAAACTCAATTCATTTGTGGAATGCAGACTTGTCAAGATAAAATCCAGGAGGAGTGGAGGTTTGAGGACTACCAGTTAGGTGATAAAGGTATTCTTAATTTGTTCTCTTATGTGGATTCAGATTCTGCTTATTCAAATATGTTATTGCTACCTTTATATGTGTATATCTTTCTGTAATTAAATTGATCAAACAAATTTATTGGACTCTGTCCAAATTAACTCAGAAGAAAGACCACTTAAGCTATTGCATGAGAATGATCTACAGACACTCTTTGAGTATGTTATTTGCATGATTTCTCTGCCAAATGGATTAAGTACAACTTTCTTTCTCGCCTGTGGTCTAGGTGAGGAATGACATATATAGATGCTACACTTAATACTGTCAATTTCATGAAATGAGAGATATCATATTTACTTTTCTAGAGCAGCGAAGTGGCTTTGGAATTGGTCGTAAAGCTAATCTTCTCCTTGTGAAAGTAGCTATGCACATTGAGCTGTACCCTTCTCCAAAAATGTTAGTAATAACTGCAATATCTCAGTGGGATTTCTTATGGTGGGTAATGTTATTGCTTACTATTTGTGGAACCAATCTTGTGCCAGCTATTGGTGCCTTATAGTTGTCTTTAATTAGTGATTAGTAAATCAATTCAATCTGCTTTTCGAACTGCAGGAACGTTAGCCTTTAATGCAGCAGTGAATGGTACATCTGGTCAAACACAATATATGTCTGGGCCCATCCACTTTACAAATATTTGGGAAGAAATATGACGTTAATAGTGTGGCCAATGAACCTTTGTTGTGGTCCAGAGATGCCAATGTCTCGAACTCCTTGGCATTTGGATCTCTAAAAGCTACTTCATTTGGTGTTTCAAGCAATTCACACATAGGCACCCCAAGATTTAATTCCTATTCCATTGGCCAACCAGCAGTATCCATGTCAGGGAGCAAAGGTTTACTTTATTTTCCATTTTCTCATGTATTGGAGCAGATTATTCAACATTTTGAGGGAACATTTTGTTCTGTAACCTAGATGATCCGATTGATATAAGATTATATACCGTTCATTGTGCATTACTTTATGCTCTATATTCATCTGAAATCCATGTTGAGCCCACCTTTTCTCCATTAAGGAACTCATGGTCTTTATCAACATATGCCCCTCTATCTCCACATTCAGTCTCACCCTTTGTTAGCAAAACCATCAGGCCCTGATTTTGATCTAAAGAGCTTTTTTCTCCAACTTCTCTGGAGGCGCTCCACAATCCACATTATGCTTGAACTGCCTAAAGCAGTCACAGCCTACACCACCCGGACTTTGTAATGTTTTAAGTACTCCACTTGCTGCATGTCAAAATACTGTGAGTGTTTCTCAACATATATGCAATTAGATCTCATTTATATATCTCTGCTATTTTCTTTCTGTCAAAAATAATAGATAAATAATATAGAAGGCACCTTGTGGTCTATAAAATCAGTGAAGCACTTTTATTGTGGTGTTGTACATCTAAGTTGTTGCTACTTTTGCAGCCTCTGTTATTTGGTCCTCTTCAGCCAGAAATGACCCCTAAAGTTGGAGCAGCACTTCCAAAAACCAACACTTCTCACCCGTCAACAGGTACACTTAGTGCAGTATGTCTTGCTCTTTTTGAAGTTGATAGTATGTCGGATTGTAATCCATGTAACTAATCCTCCCGGCACCTGTTTCCTGTAAGAAGGTGCTAGTTGCTCAGAAATTGAACAAGGATTTAGTCAGCAGCACCCGAATCTCAGTTGAGCACCCAAGTTTGGAACATCCATCCAGTTTGGAATTTCTAGTGCACCTGTAAGTTTCACATTTCTGAACAAGTAATTATAATTGATGTTGCTCCTGTATGTGTTCATTGGTTTCAAACCAAGTATCATACTCACTAGAAGTTACATGATGTACAGGGATGCCTCATTACTATTGCTATAATGTTATGCACCTTGAAAGACAGACATATTTATTACCTTTATTATGTTGTAATTATTGATGCTTTCCTGTCAAGTTAGATGTAATTGCGTCTAGTTGCTTTGGCCTTTGGCCTTTGGCTTTATATTTCTTTGGTTTTACTGCATCAAATAGGTTTATATAAATTAATTTCTGTATTTCTCCAATAAGATATAAACATCAATATAGTTGTCCAAGTTCCAAACAAACTCTTCAAAGTATCAGGCAAGATTATGTTTTTATAGCTTCACTATGATTGTTAAACTCATACTGTTTATGTTTAACGTGAAAATGTTGTAGGCTATTATGAAAATTTCTACTGTTGTTAGTTGCAGGTTTCATACAACTCTGCTCCCGTCAGACGAAGATCCTCGTTGATAATTCGACATTCATCTCTAAGTCAGCATATGTTGCCAACGAAATACAAACCTACAAGTGATAAACCAAAGGGTGAGAAGTTGGATTTTATGTGAGATTTGTTTAGTAGTTCGTGGCATGCTTTGGTTGATGGACCAAAAGTTTTAAGTTACATAAGATAAACAGAGGTCATATGCAAAGATTGCAAGTATGAGTATCCTTTTAGTGAAAAAATACAGGACAAAGTCCATATTTTCCTCTAATCCAAGTAAAACAATGGAAAATTTAACAGGACTATAATATTTGTTTATGTAAGTCCCCTTTTTCATGGATAAAGAAAACGCTTCTGGCATACTAAGGACAGAAGTCATCATCATTCCAAGGGACTGGAATCTTCCTACTGCTGAAGAATTTCCAGGGGGGGTTGATTCATCTATGGACAGTACGCTTTCTTTTTGATGAACTATGCATGCATGCCTTACTTTCGTTGATTGGTTCAGCTGGATTCTAATAGATGCATAAGTCAATTATCATAGTTAGGGAATGGGAATGTCACATGTAATGTTTTAGTGGATTACTTAATATCTAGTACCATTTTACGTCTGCTCCATTAAGATCCCATTTCCTTAAAGCTCAGAGTCTGGAATCACTAATAGTAAAATAGGATCATTTCTTATTTGACTACTAAGATTAGTCTCATCAATTCATTATTGTTGTTGTCTTCTTTTCTTGTATTTGTAACACTTCCTCTTCTATAACTTCGATTTCTATTCTTCTTACTTTACATTTAATTTTAATTATGTGTGTCATTTACTTTTACAACGAAGCGATGGGTTGTTGGCTCGTGGGTTCAAAGATACACTTTGCAGAAATGTGTGTTTTACAAAATCTCTTGATTTATTCAATTTTTGATTAAGAAGCATAAGGAAAAGATAAAATGAAGGGGTAGGGTCATTTGGTATTTGAGTTCTACGATTTTTCTTTGCCCATGCTTCATCAATTCATTGTCATTGTCGTCTTCTTTTTTTCTTGAAGCTTTAAAGCTTTCTATTCTACACTTTTTTCTAATTTTGTATTTAGTTTAAAGTTACTTTCTAAGTATGTATGTGAGCATTTGGTTCTACTATGAAGCAAAGGATTGTTGGCTTGTGGGTCAAATGATGCACTTTGCAAACTCTCTTTATTGATTGAATTTGAGCAATAATAAAGTGTAAAGGAAAACAGAGGGAAAAATAGGATCATTTGGTATTAGACTAAACTTATCCTTTGTCTATGCTTCATCAATTCATTTTCGTTGTCTCTTATGGAATTTCTCGAATGTGTAATGGTTCCTCATCTACTACTTCTATTTCTGTTTTTCTTCTTAATTTATATTCCAAGTATGTGAGTAATTTTCTTCTACTTTGAAGCGAAGGGTTTTTGGCTCATGGTGAAGCAATGCACTTTGCAAACATGTTCACTTTCCAAACTCTCTTGATTTGTTGTTTTTAATCAAAAGAAAGGAAAAAAAAGAAGAGAAAACAAAGGGTAAAATAGGATCATTTGGTATTTGACTACTAAGATTATTCTCATCAATTCTTTATTGTTGTTGTCTTCTTTTCTAGAATTTGTAACACTTCCTCTTCTATAACTTCAATTTCTATTCTTCTTACTTTACATTTTATTCTAAGTATGTGTGTCATTTACTTTTACAATGAAACGATGGGTTGTTGGCTCGTGGGTGCAAATATGCACTTTGCTGAAATATGTGCTTTACGAACTCTCTTGATTTATTCAATTTGATTAAGAAACATAAGGTAAAGATAAAATGAAGGGGTAGGTTCATTTGGTATTTGAGTTCTACGATTTTTCTTTGCCCATGCTTTATCAATTCATTGTCATTGTTGTCTTCTTTTCTTCTTGAAGCTGTAAAGCTTCCACTTCTACACTTTTTTTATAATTTTCTGTTTTGTTTAAAGTTATTTTCTAAGTATGTGAACATTTGGTTCTACTATGAAGCAAAGAATTGTTGGCTCGTGGGGTCAAATGATGCACTTTGCAAACTCTCTTGATTGATTGAATTTGAGCAGTAAAAAAGTGTAAAGGAAAACAGAAGGAAAAATAGGATCATTTGGTATCAGACTAAAATTATCCTTCGTCTATGCTTCATCAATTCATTTTCATTGTCTCTTCTGGTATTTCTCAAATGTGTAATGGTTCCTCCAGTAACAGTGTGTAATGCAATATTCTGGACCTGTTGATACGGATCAGAGAGGTCTTAAGATAACTAATTTTCGTGTGTTAGTTAGTGAAGAAGATAGAGATTTCTATCATTTTCTCTGACAACCAATTTTTACTCTTTTGTGGTTGGACTTCTTGTAGTTGCATCAGTAATTTTTCTTCATGAGAGGCTGGTGTCCCTGCCGGAACCTGCAACAAGCTTGATTGTGTGACTTTGTAAGTACACATTTTCTTAATTTTCTTTGGAGTAGGAGTAGGAGTTGAGTGCAAAATGACGGCCTCCCATCAGGGACAAAAGGCTTCATGTTTTAAGATGAAAGAATTTCCTTGAATGTATTTGGACTAGCCCTTGTTAGTTAGGGTTGCAGTTGATCCTTTAGCTTCCTGAAATGAAACTAGTACAATTGAGTACCTGTTAAGCCTTGGCAGGAGACATTCAGGTGATGTTGTTATGAGCTTATGTTCATTTTCTGTGTGGACTCGGAGAGTGTTTGAAAGGGAATTTTGTTTAGTGCATTGATGATGTGAACGCTTCACATAATAGGTATGTGCTCTCATTGGTGGAGGATGTTATGCAGAGAAAGTAGCTGTACCTACTGGACAAGTTCTTCCTAAATCATCAAGTGTATCTTTACAATATGCAGCTAGCTTTCCTGAATTGGCATGCACTGTTTGGTCGACCATTTTCATGATGAGCAAGCTTTCCATGGGTGAAACATTTGCTTTCGTTCAGATACATGGAATTGCTACCTTTGCCATTCAAATGGCGAAGTGCCTTGGGGTCAAAGTTTTCATCACAGCAGATATCTTATCTCATTATGAAAAATCATTCAGCTAACCAAGTCAAATCTTGTTTACCAGGAAGTGAGGAAAATTTGCTGCATGCAAAGAACTCGGGACTGATGTTTGCATCAATTACAAGACTGAAGACTTTGTTACACGCATCAAGGAGGAAACAGGAGGGGAAGGTAGTCATTCTCGTATGCATTTTTCTGTAGAAAATTACTATTTTCTGTGGGAACCACTCAATTTCTTCTTATGTCTAACAACTAATGATGTTCCAATTTCAATGTTCAACACAGGTGTTGATGTCATACTAGATAATATAGGAGGTCCATACTTACAACGAAACCTTGACAGCCTCATATAGCCAATGGATAATGTAGATTCAGTTGGTTAATTCTGTGCGAAGCAATAGTAGTTCTCAATTGCAGCTGCAATTCTATGGATAGGCACAAGAAACGAATTTAGCAAATCTAAATTTACCCCCTAACTTCTCTTTTTGGTTACATAAATTGCTTTTACTTTAAAGCAAGTCTCTCTCTTTTAATTAGAGTTCAATTTGGTTGAAACGATGAAATTGTGTTTTAAAAGAAAAGGCATCTTCTACGTGATGACTTCATTGCTGATGAAAATTGTTTTTTCTACTTTGCCAATGCTATAAATATCCACCGACAGTCTTTAATTCATACCCAATTTAAAATTAAAAGGCATCTATATTTATCTATAGAGAGAGAAAATAATGGAGAAGAAGAAAATGAATGCAGTGGCAGCCATGGCTATTGTGTTGATGATCCTTCTATCTTCCAACACCGACACCGTCCTCGTTGCTGCTCAAGGCGTCGATTGCTATGACTCTTGTAACACCGCCTGTGTTGGTCTCCCATGTATTATGCCTTCACTTCTCCCTTCTATTATTCTTCGGATCAATTTTAATTATACCATCAATCGAATCGTTGTGTTAATTATTTGTTAAAGCAGAATTATTCATATCTCAAAACTAGCATAATTTTATAGTATATTGTTTTTAACAGTATGAACTTGTTTTTTTTTTTCAGCGAGGGAGTACCAACGTTGTGATGAAAAGTGTCGGATTAGGTGCGGACCAGGTAATTCATTTTTTTTTCTTTTTCCTTTTCCATTTCTCAGCAATTATTTTCGCAACATAATCGAAGTTAAATTCATCTCAATTTATGCAGCTTAAATTTGAAATTTAACTATAGATTTATCATTTTGCAGATGGCAAAATTGATACAAACCTGGGTTGAAAGTGCTGAAAAGTATCGAGGCTATTATATATTGTAGCGGAATTCCACAATAATAATTATATCTTTGATAATAATTTCCTCATAGTTGGGAAAATAAACGTAATCGTTACGTGTATGTTTAATTACTATTATGATTATTTTTTTACTGTAATAGATGCAATTTATAATGGTGAAACTATTTCAGAATTATATTTGTCAATTTATAGACCAAAATATAGAGACGTTTTAGAATTTTTGAGACCCTACTTGAAAATCGTGACTAATCTTTAGATCTTATCTTATTTATTCATTAATTATTGAGAGAAACCTCTTTTCTTTTTCTATCCACACACGCCTATGTATTTAACTTAGCTTTAGCATTTGTATTTAAAAATTATTTAAATTCAGTCAATTCAAATGGATTCTGATTTTTTCTTTTTTTTCCTGCATGGTTACAAATATCTCAATTTTACTCGTGCTTCTTAAGTCTTAACAAAAGCGATTTTATATTTAAAGGGGAATTTAAACCTGAGATTTCTGATCAAAAATTAAAAAGAACTTATTACTTCGTTCAAAACTTTATCCAATTTTATAGACTTGTACATAAAATCAGCTTGCGTGAAGATGTTAAAAGGTCTAAGAACTTCGAATGAAAAAAGGCCAAAATACAGCTAATCCAAGTTTGATTATGAAAGATCCACTAGTTGAATTACATATTTGTAACATGCTGTTGTTAGTGTCAAAAACAGATAAAAACAAAAGAGAGTATAAGTTTGGTATCGCCACTTGTCCCCTACAGACTACAGTAGCAGTAGAAGTAGCTTTATAAATACATCTGTCTGCCGACAGTCATCACAAACATAGAAGAAGAAGAAGAAGAAATAGATAGCAAAAAAATGGAGAAGAAGAAAATGAATGCAGTGGCAGCTATGGCTATGGTGTTGATGATCCTTTTATCGGCCAACATGGACACAGTCGGTGTTGCTGCTCAAGGCCTCAATTGCTATGATAACTGCAACACCGGATGCGCCGGTCTCCCATGTATGTCTATTACTCCCATAGTAGCGAAATCAGAAATTTTGCATCTTTCACTTCCGTATCACTTTGCTAATTATAATTTATGTTATTCAATCAGAAACTTATAGTTAATTTTACAATGAAGGAAGTTCAATCAATGGTAGTATCTATTTTCTTGAACCTATAGCTGCTTTAATTTCCTTGTGAATTATTTAATTATAACATAATTAAGAATTTGTCAATTTTTCAGCCAAGGAGTATCTGAAATGTGATAAGAAGTGCCACAAAAGGTGTGGAGATGGTACGTACGTACGTAATTCTCTATTATTAATCACCGAAATATTAAAAACGTATATTATATATAGATATGTATAATATATTTAATAAATGTACAAAATCTATATATTTATTGGCTCTTTTGTAAACCAAATGAACCAAAAGATCCACTACAAGAAAAGTGTGAATTACATGGGGATTTTTCTGGGGATTACTATGAAAATCCGTAGGAAATTTATTTTTCTGCAAATTTTTAAAATTAATCCCTAGAAAAATTCCCATGTAATTCACATTTTTCTTGTAGTCATCGAATTATAACCCTCTCAATTTTTAATCGTGCTGCTTAAATTTGAATTTAACTTTATTCTTCATTTTGTAGATGACAAAATTGATGGGAACGTTGGTTGAAAGTGCTGAAATTTACTAGCAAGCTATGGAGGCTATTATTGGAGGGAGTTCCACAATTATAGTTGTCTCTTCGATAATATTTATTTGGAAAAATAAACGTTACTTGTACGTGTATGTTTTTAATACTATGACTTTTTGCTGTAAAGATGCATTGTATGTTGATGAAACAATGTACTACTATATGAAATTATAATTGCCAGTTCAATAAGCAAAGCTAGTCGAGTCAGAGTCAAATTTACCAACGCTATAAATAATTCCTGCATGGTTACAAATATCTCAAATTTACTCGTGCTTCTTAAGTCTTAACAAAAACGATTTTATATTTAAAGGGGGATTTGAACCTGAGATTTCTAATCAAAAATAAAAAAGTACTTATTACTTCATTCAAAAAAAAAAAAATCTTCAAAATTTTGTCCAATTTTATAGACTTGTACAGAAGTCAAGATAAAATCAGCTTGCGTGAAGATGTTAAAAGGTCTAAGCACTTCGAATGAAAAAAGGCCAAAATACAGCTAATCCAAGTCTGATTATGAAAAATCCAATCATTGTCCATAAACTCTATCTGATTTTATTATGTTTCTCCAACTTATCTTTCTAAGAAAAAGATAAATTTTTAATTCTATAGCCTGTGTATATTCTATCTTCCTCTCGTTGAATTACATATTTATAGGCAATAGCATGCTGTTGTTAGTGTGAAAAACAAAAGAGACTATAATTAAGTTAGGTATTCGAAATTAATCTTGTCGCGTACAGTACCAATAGAAGTGATTAGAAGGATCTTTATAAATACATCTGCCTGCAGACAGTCACAATTACATAGATAGCAAAAAAAAAATGGAGAAGAAGAAAGTGAATGCAGTGGCAGCTATGGCTTTGGTGTTGATGATCGTTTTATCGGCCAACATGGACACGGTCGGCCTCAATTGCTATGATAACTGCAACACCGGATGCGCCGGTCTACCATGTACGTCTATTAATAGTAGTGAAATCAGAAATTTTACTAATCAATGTTTATATTGGAGATAAAGGTTCAAATGGTTAATTAATTAGTTAACATGAAGAATTTGTTAAATTTTCAGCCAAGGAGTATCTGAAATGTGATAACATATTATTTGAAGAATTACCCTACATATTGAGTTATGACGTGTTCCTATTGCGTTAAAGGAAAACTTATCAATATATATAA